>PVIY010034866.1:0-26789 GCA_004026745.1 Myrmecophaga tridactyla
CTTTCTTTCTTTCTTTCTTTCTTTCTTTCTTTCTTTCTTTCTTTCTTTCTTTCTTTTCTTATTGTTCTGGCTAAGAATTCCACTACAACTTTAAATGGGAATGGTGATGGATTTTCTTATCTTGTGGGGGAAACTATTCAGTCATATTTTCACTTTATGAAAGTATGTCACCATAAAGTATGGTGTTAGCTGTAGGTTTTTAGTAGATGGCCATAATCAAGTTGAAGATGTTCTCTCTATTACAAGTTTGCCAAGAGTTTTATAGTGAATAGATGCCGAATTTTGTCAACTGCCTCTTCACAAAAAATTGATTGGATCATGTGGTTTTTCTTCTTTAGAGTGTTAATATGGTACATTACATTGATTTTCAAATATTGAACCAGCCTTGCATTCACTGTAATATGTTATATTTTTATATATAGCTAGATTTATTTGATCTGTGATACTTTGTTGAAGATTTTTTGCCTTTGCAGTTTGATCTGTCATTACCTTTCGTGTTCAATTTTTGCCTGGTTTTGGTATGAGGGTAAAGCAGACCTTAAAAAATAACTTGGAAATGGTCCTTGTCTTCTATTTTTTTGAAAGGATTGGGAGAATTGGTAATTTCTTCCTTAAATGTTTGGTAGAATTTACCAGTAAAACCATCTGCACCTGGAGATTTTTTTTTTTTTTGGCAAGGCTTTAACAAATGAATTTGATTTCTTTAGCAGTTATAGAAATATTCAAATTATCTATTTCATCCTGGGTGAGTTTTGATAGGTTGTTGTTTTAGTGGACTTAGTCTATTTCATCTAAGTTGTCCAATTCGTGCATGTAAATATTAGTATATTCCCCTATTGCCCTATTAATGTTATCAAAGCCTGTAATATAATCTCCTCTTTCATTCATGGTGTTGTTAATGTATGTTTTCCTTTGTGTGTGTGCGTGTATGTATGGGCAGGCATGTTAGAAATTGATCAAATTTATTACTTCTCTTTCTACTTAGAAAGGAGGGAACTAGGAAAGTAAAGAGACTATTTTTTTTTTTTTAACATGAGCAGGCACCGGGAATAAAGAGACTACTTTTGGTTTCTCATATGCCACTAATGTAAAGTGTAATTGGTCCCAAGGTCATCACGGTTTAGGAGTTGCAAATAAAGGTTTACAAAATGTTTGAGCTGGAAGAGACCCTAAAGATAACCCTATCTAATCAATGTAAAGATGAGGCATCAAAACTCAGAGATTTTGACTCATTCAACCCCATCCCAAAGCTGATTAGGGATGGCTCCATACTATGTTAATGCACTAAGATTGAAGCTTCAGGTAGCTGAGGAAAAATAAACTGTACAATAAAATGCAAGAGTGATCCCTAAGTTATACCAGGACAGAAGCAGAAAAGTGATCTAATAGTTTGGCCCCTTGCTACCCCTTGTTATCTTCCTCTGCACTTAAACATGTAATTTTGGTCTTTAGGCCACTTACCAGCAATCCATTTTAGAAAGGGCCTTTGTAGATAATCAGTTTTTAAACAGCAACAATGAAAACCCCAAACAAAAAATCAAGACAAAACAAAACAGAGGAAAGCAAAAAAAAAAAACCCAATAAGCTGCTCATTTTATGAGGATCACAAGGAAATTGACAAATCATTCAGCCCTTAAGCCTCAGCTCCTGTAGTTATCAATTACACGTATCGTGACTCTTGTTTGTAAAATCCTTTGAAACAGTCACATAAAAGAGTCCAATGGGAATTGTAATTAAGATGATCAATTATGGCAGAGAAAAGTTTAAATCAATGTCCTGTGCAGTGCCTTTCATAGTATATGATTTCTAGCATTTATCCTCCCATTGCCAAAACAGGATTCTAGTGATTTGAGATGCAGTGAGGGTGAGATTCAAGGAGCCAAAACATCCTGATCACTTCTCCGTATTCATTGTGGGCTTTTTATGCACTGCCTTGTTCAATATTTCTGAGAAGGAAAGGTAAGGAAACTGAGGCTCAGAGAAGATAAGAGTCACAAGATCACACAGCACCTGGGTTTAAATGCAGACCCATCCAACTACAAAGCCTGTGCTCTTGAGATAAGGTTGATTTCTTCCCTTCTTTTGTGCATACATTTAAAAAATAAGTATGACAAGGTGTGTATAGTAAGGCAAGAAAGGATATACAGGGAAGATTGTTGATCTCTTTGCTCACTTATTAATTCATTGATGATTAATTAATTGATCATTAATTAATTCATTGCCTACCAATTATTCTTGAAGCAATGAGTTACAGAGATGAGCCTGATGCATTCCCGGTCCTCAATGACCTCCCTGTCTTATAGGGGGAGGTGGGACAATAAACAACTGCAGTGAGGTAGCATGAGCACTCAGATAGGTGTGCACAGAACCAAGTAGCAGTGGTTCCAAAATTCCTATAAAGGAGCGGGAACTTGATGTGGTCAGTTGGCTCTAAACATCCATTGCCGCCTCTTTCTAATCCCTTCTTGTACTAAAAAGGACTTGAAAGCAAAAATCTGCTCAGACACCCTTGAAGCTGATGTTTTCAGTGCAAAATAAGTCCCACCATATAGATGCATTTACATGACACTTGGAAAGCTGAAGCCAGGCTGTCTTCCTTCCACTCCTTCTGTTAGGGAACAAGGATTATTTATTTAATGTCAGAGAGTTCAGCAAGCTTACTGGTTGAGTGGAAGAAGCAAGGAAAGAAAGGGACAAGAAATGCAAGGGAGACAAGTTTATCAATTTATTTATTTTTGAGATAAAATTCTCATAGCATAAAATTCACCATTTTAACCACTTTAAAATGTATTATTTAGTGGCTTTCAGTATACTCACAATGTTGTGTGAAGATCACCACTATCTAATTTCAGATCATTTTCATCAGCCCCAAAAGAAACTCCATACTCATTAAGCAGTAATTCCCCATTCTCTTCTCCCCACAACCCCTGGTAACCAGTTATCTGCCTTCTGTCTCTATGGATTTGCTTGTTTTGGACATTTTATATAAATGGAATCATACAGTTTGAGGCTTTTTGTGTCTGGCTTCTTTCACTTATTTAATGTTTTCAAAGTTCATTCATGTTGTAGCATGCATGAGTACTTCCTTATATTTTACAGGTTTAAACACATGACTATTATATGAAACTAAAGTTATTTCTTTAATTATAAAAATCACATCTTAAAATATTAGAAGATGATATAAGTAACTATTTTTATAACCTTTTAGTTGAGAAGATATGACATGGAAATCACAAAATGTAAGGGAAAAAATGGATATACTTGAGTTCATAAAAATTTTTTTTTTCATGAGTTCCAAATCATAAGCCTGCTGAAAGGCTAAGGAAAGCAAAGAAAGACTGAATAAAAGGCAATATGTATATGCAAAAAACAACATATATTCATGATTTATAAAGCATGCTAAAATCAATATAAAAAGAACTCCTGTAGAAAATGAGTAAAGAATAATAAATAGACAATGTCACATATATAAATAAATATAAATATGTTTTGCCTAGAAGTGCAAATGAAAACATTGGAATAATCTTTTTCATCTGGACAAGTAGCAATGATTTATTAGACACCCAGACACTTGCATGAACTCAAGGTGAGATTATAATTTGGTAAATGCTTCCTGGGAGGCAATTTGGCAGTTATTACTTAAATGGTAAGTGTGCTTACCCTTTGATCCAGCAATTCCATTTCTAGGATTTCATTCTTAAGAAATGCCAACCGTGGAGCAAGTTGCTATATGGTGCATCATGGGCGCACAGGCTTAGGCACAACAGAAACTTTCAACAAGTGACTAAGTTAGCACAAAGGGTCCAAAAGAACAGAGAATTAGACCCCATTGTGGCTGCTCTTCCTGGGAGGCCAACTGCTTGGGTTGGAGTTGGTGGGTGGCAGCTCCGCACACCCCAATTCACATCAGAGAGGAGAGACCCTGTGCTGCTTGAGTGTGGAGTATTTATAAACCTCAGAGGAGGGGCCCTGCCGCTGAGAGCTCTCACCTGCTAGGCTTTTGGGGCTGCTTTTTCCCGGTTTCCAGGTTTAAGAAATGGCAGAGTCTTTTCATTAGAACTAACCTATCCTGTGGTATGGAAACAGGCAGAAACATCTGTGCACGACAGAAAAAGGGGTGGGGAGCAGGTGAGGCCTGGGGGGTGGCCACTGTGATGTCTGTGATTTCCCCAGCTCCAACTCAAGTACAAAAAGTATCCATATAAAATTGTTCATAGTAACATCATGTAGGGAAAAAATAGGCATTAATAGGAGATTGTTTGAATGACATTTGCTATATACAAATAGACTACGATGCAGGTGTTTAAAAGATTGAGTTGGATAAGAATAAACATTTTTGGTACATTGATAAGTGACCAAAGCAAATTTCAAAATATGTGCATATTGATTCTATCATAAAAATACGTATGTGTATCTTATGTGCACATATATGTTTGTGAATTATATACTTATATGATTTCTTTCATATGCATAGGAAAAAATCTGGCAGAATTTACAAGCAAACTGTTAACAGAGGAAATGATGGAATTGGAGATTTCTATTTTATGTTTTATTAATATCTTTATCATTTGAACTTTTTAAAACATATACTTTTTTATGCAGTAAACAAAACTTTGAATTTGTATTTATAGATACTTAATGACCCTAACTTGCCTCAATTGAGCATGGAGGAAAATATCTTCTCTTGGTAACAAATGACCAATCCAATAACGTGTGGAAGAAAGACTCTAGTAAGTTATTATTTGCATGGAGTAGACAACAAAAACTATTTGCCAAATGAATAAATAGAAACAAATATGCCTTTGTCTCTAAGAAAGGAAGGGCTGTATAAATCTCTCATACCAGTAAGCAATACTTCTTTGATGCCCCTTGAGGAAAGAAGTATTCAAACATCTCTAGTCATTTCTCTCTCCTTTTTGTAATTCCCCCAAGCCATTCTCAGTATGCTGAGATCGATATGGAATCTTTGTATAGTAATAGCCGTGAATATCACCTGTTAACGAATTCAAGCACTGTGATTCGTATTGATTGAGTGCATTATTTCAAGAAGAAAGTCCAAATGAAATAGTCTCTGGAGTCCAATATGCTCAATTACATGAACTGAGTGGCATCAACTAAATCAAGTAAGATTTTGAAGTGTGTTTAAAGACCTATCATTTTAAATATGATTATGCTTAATTGCTCAGCATCACTTAAAAAAAGCAATAGCCACCTTGACAGTTTTTGAAACATATTTTTGCCATTAGCCGCATTAAGATTTAATGGGCTTGAACACTCACACACTCAATTTCAAATGGGCAAGAAGAATCCAGTGATTTAGGTTTGTTTTGTATCTGAGGAGAGCTTAACAAAATAGGGAAGTTTTATTTTCTGGCGATCCCTGATAGCTATAGCTATAGTTTTTTTGTTGTTCTTGTTGTTTGTTTTTGCCACCATTGTTTGAACAAGGCATGGACACCTGGACCATTTGGCTTCTCTGTCCAGAGAAATCTGGACTGGATTCAGGGATGGCCAGCTTCCTTCTTCACATTAACAGAACTGCTACAAAGGTCAGGAGAAGTGGTATGTTCATTTTACTCTATGTGGATGGTGATTAGAGAAAGGCAATCTAGAGAAAAGGAGAGAGAAGAGAGAAAGGGAGAAGGAGAGAGAGAGAGAAAGAAAGAGAGAGAGATTGAGAGAAGGACAGAAAGGAGGGAAGGGAAGGAGATAGAAAGAGTGGGACAGAAGCAGAGAGGAAAAGAGGAAGAAGAGAGGGAATAGAAAGGAGAAAAAGGGAGGGGGAAGAAAATAGATATGCTTAAGGGAGCGGAGAGAGGAGACAATAAGTAAGACAATATTGCTTGGGTTCCTGAGGGATTTGCCATTCCAGGCCCTACCTGCATCTCTACTACATTCATGTTACCATCTTGCTTTTTCATCAAGCTACCTTGATGTGATTTCTACTATCTGCAAGGAAAGAGCTTTAATTAGCACTATAAAGGAAATAGAATTGCCTTTTGTCCAGTGTTATTTCAAATAAGCCTAGAAATGAAACTGTCTTGATTGCCTGCACATGCATGAGCTTGCTCAAGTCTGCACCTCCGGAGCTGGATAACTGTGGGGTCTCAGAAAGTTCCTGCTATTTTGTTCCAACACTTGGGCTTCCCACTGGGAGCAGGAGTCATTTGCCTGCACACAATTCACTGGGGGAATCACATTCGTTGCACACTTACTCTGCCTCCTCCTCCTTTCCCTCATGATCACAGATGCACACACCATAGAACATTAGGGCTCAAGGAGCCTTGGAAATCATCTTGCGTAACCTCCTCATTCAAAATTTAACAGATAAGAAAACAGACATTCCGAGGGATGAAGATGCTTATTCAAAGTTATGTGATCAACTAGTAGCAAACCAAGTCCCAGTCATAGGAATGAGCATCTATCTGTGTTGGGCCATAGTAAAAACAAACAAGCAAACACACCAAAAATACAAAACAAAACTGTGCTGCTGGGATAAATGGTGATAAACTTCATGAAAAACAGCAGTTTTCATCAGTTCCCGTCTTCTTAGGAGGTGGCTTAAAGTGCATACTTGCAAAGCATTTTGCCTTCTCTCCACAGAAAGAATAGCTTTCAACTTTTTCCAGCCTTCATTTCCAGGGTCAGTGCAGTAAATAAGATGAAAGCCCCAAGCTTAATTGGGACTTCTTTAGTAAAACAGACTGGAAGGGTCACTGAAATGTCAAAATGTTTTCCAGTGATCTGGGCAACTTACCTTTCTCTAAAGCAATTGCCAAAATTTCCAGTGTGATATTTGCATTGTAGAAGGGATGTAGGGAATTAGAAATAACACCATGCCAAATTTTCATCCTCTTTAATGATTGAAATCAAGAATTCCCACAGAGGTTTGCACATATTTTGCTTTCATTTATTCCAATAGTTTTTGGCCTTAAACTTGGTTTCCAAGTTATCATGAACCATATTTGTTCCTAAGAACTTACTGTCTTTAAATTACCCCAGAATACAAATCCCAACAAATTGCTGGGATAAACTTACTCATTTTAAAACTGCCAAATGAATATTCACACACAATAAAATTTATAATCAAACTGAGAACAAGGCCATCTTATGGCATTGTTTTATTGGATGGTAACCTATATGCACAATTCCCTTTGTTATTTTAATTAATGGCAGCTGGTACATACTCTCAATTTCATACTGTATCCTTATGTCGTGAAAGAGAACAGTGAATGCCATTGAATTCTGCTATATCAGTATTTGACAATCCAGGGTTGTGCTATTTTGAGATGTGAAGTTTTGCTTGCTTTGTAATTTTTTTCGTGGTTAAACTAAATTTATAGTATATGCAAGTGCCAGGGAAAATTAGTAAAGTGCTTAATAGTTTCGTCTACCATCAATGGAACATACTGGCTGCTTCTCAAGTATTCTCTCATCTCTTTTCAGAATAGCTCTGTAAGCAGACATCATTGCCCAGTATTACCTTCCTTTCACATTTGAGTCAACAGAGTCCCGGAGAGGTTGAAAAACTTAAGAACACATAGCAGAGCTGGAAAGCAAACCCAAGTTTTTCTGACTCTATAGTCATGCTTTTTTCTGTGCCAAGATGCATCCAACAACCATTCAGCTGCAGTTTATTTATTCATTAATTAACTTATGCATCAAACACTTACTGAGTCTCTACAATGAATGTACCAGACAAGCTCTGGCAGTGCAAGGATGAATAAGATTCACACCTGCCCCGGTAGGGTGGAAGGAGATGGTTATACAGGAAACAGATAATTATCAAATGTGGCCACCCCTCTCACAAAGCCAACCATCATAAGAAGCACGTTGTCTGCTAATGATAAATTTTACTTATTTCCCCACTGAAGCCAATTTGCTGGCATTCTTTGAGTTGCTTTGTGTAATTTGAAAGAGTAGAACTAACTTCCTTTCTTTAATAGCTTTCAGGAACTCAGCTTATAATAATTTAGGTCAGCCATCCACCAATTACCTAACATTCATTAGATTTTACCTTATTTATTTATCTTGTTGATGTCTGGGTTAGGTATTTTATAAAAGATAAAGCAAGCCAGGCCAGTATTTCATCCAAGGGATCATTTGTGTTCAGAGTATGATCAAGAGACCTTGTCTCTTCCAGGAAGCAGGCAAAATAGCACCTTTGCTGCATGGGTAATTCACCATCCAGGCTATTCTTGTAAACCTTGTTCTTGGAAACCCCTTAAGTCAGATATAACTGAAGGTGAACATTTTCTTTTGGATTATATTTATTCTAGAAACATTATTGAGCTTTCAACATTGATGGACACACTGGTATGGGCAAAGGATGAAAATTTATTTGAAGGAAGGCTGTTTTCAATCATAGCAAGACATTTCGCTATCTATAAATTGGGCATGAGAGCTGCTCTGCATATTTCCCAAGGCCATAAAGAGGATTGAATGAGTTAAAATACATGAAATTACTTTGTGAATTCTATTAAATAAATGTTGTAACTCTAAAGAAAGTAAATGCTATGCTCCAAAGTATATATTTCATAAGTGTTAAAGTATGTGGGCATAGTTTCAGGTGGATGGAAGGATTTTAATTTTGAAAGAAATCCTCATTGATTAAACATCTTAGTGGTACAGATGATTCCCGCTAACAGATTTGTTTTATGGGTTCAGGTGTTGAATTTGCTTATAGCAGGACAATTTGCCCTGCCTTTATAATACACATCTGCTTTAATAAATCCACTAAAAATAACGAGCCCATTAAAACGTAAGTCAGTTTTGCTAACTGCTCTTTCCTGATTCAATGGAACTGGAAATCATTCCAGTCATTGTATATTTAGTCTTTCTAGAACCACAGTGTATCGCAGACAATGACAAACAAAAAACGTTAGAACTTTCAACGCAGCCAAATTAAAAATCTAAAAGCTTCCTAAAACCAGGTCCTTAACTTTCCTCAAAGCCGGACCCCAGGCTATGAGAATGACATCTATCCACAGTGCTGTCATAGGCCCAGACCTGTCATACTGTACTTAGACACTGCTGTGATTTGGTACAAATAGTGCATCAGAATCCAGTAATTAAATCTGAGCTTTGGCTGCTGTGAAAGTTACAAACAACCGCATTAAAGGAGAGAGGCCTGTGTTGTCAGCATGTAGATGGGCAGAAGGAATGAGCTGAAGGAGTGGGTAATTAACCGTCTCAGACTGAAGGGCTGAGTGTGGAGTGATGCAGGAGGGCGCCGCCTTCTGTGGCCAGAGCAGGCTGGGGTAGTGTGATTTGCCTCTAAAACATGTCAATACCTCTTCCTAATTCTAATTACAATTTCCCAAGGGAAAATTGTGTTAGCTCCCCAGATGAAAAAACAGTGGGCAATTGACATTATAAAATCATCCCATATAATGCATTTGAGAAAGAGGGAGAAACAAGCAACAGGAGAAACCTATTCTATTTCTGGGCAGAGTTGGGCAATACAGTTTCATTGTTCATGGAAATTAAAGTATTTTGATGTAACAGATCTAAGAGAAGCTTAAAATGCCTCAGATGAAATTTTCAAATGATAGACATCATCCATGAGAATATATTAGGGGAAGGCCTTGGTGGGGGAGAGAGACAGAAACTGGTCTTGAAAAGACAGGTTTGAGGGTGGGTCAGCTGCATCATGCAACCAGGAGTGGTTAACTTTGCTTCCAGAATTGTTCTTGAGATTTTCATTTTTGCCATCATAGTATTTTTAAAGTCCTAAGATCTCATTTTTTTCTCTCTCTCAATGTTCTTGTGTGTATAGTTTTCTGCTCTTATTTTATGGGGTAAGTGTACTAACTTTCCTCTCTGAGGGTTTCAAGTACCATGTATACAAAGTTTTTATCTGCTTACTACAATGTTTCTGTCTCCCATGAGTTACTTTTCTGGTATCTTACTTTCTCTCTTTCCTTTTGGAGACTTTTCTCCAGCGATTGGTGGTCCTTGGCTTCCACTCATTTTCAAGAATGGGGCAATAAACAGCTGATCTATTACTGTATATGTGGGAAAAGTTTATTAACATGTGGTCTTTTTATTGAGGGTCCCTCAGCTCACTGCCAATACTTGAAAGTCTTTCCTCTTGGGTTGGTCAGTTTCCTTAGAAAGGGATAAATCTTCCTACCAGCATTCTGGAGGAAGGGAGCAGGAGTTTCACCATTACTTAATCCCCATATTTTCAATAGAAGATTCCAATCCTCAGCTCTGTATATGCCCTAAGCCCAGACTCTTCTTTGGTTCATTCTTTTCAGAATATAAACCTCCATCTCCTATTGGCGTGGGAGAGATGTCTGGGGTTCTAAGTGCTTTCTGTACAAAGATTCTATGGATGTCTTTGTTTTTATATATGATTTGCACCCCTATGTTCAGATAACAAGGTGCTTCCCATTCCTTAGCTTTCCTGTGGCTTCAGCCCAGCTTCCCCCTGCAGCTAATCACGTCACCATCCTCGGGTCAGTCCACCAACATTCCAGTTCCAAAGCTGTTTTGCTGCTGAGGTCTCTGCTTCTGTTTTCTTTCTCTTTGTGAGTTTCTGCCCTTAAAAAGATGTCCTCTTCAGTCATTTAGTGAGGTTTTAGGGAGAAACTGATAGTTTAAACTGCCATCTGTATCTGGTCTTAGTGCTTATTCTTTAATAGTACCCTTTTCTCTGGATGTAAAAGTAGTGCATGTTATTACAGATAATTTTTTAGATATATTATAAGCATAAGAAAGAATAAGCCATAGTCTCACTTTTTGTAGGCAATTAACATTTTGGTTATTTCCTTGAAGTACTTTTTTTCCAGGATTATTTCTTACATGGTTATGACCATTTTGTACTTATTATTTTGCATTCTATTTAATTTTTTTAGCACAACATTATTTTTAGAAACTCCAATATGTTGATTTTGATATACAATAATTTACTCAGCCATGTGTATATTACTGGGCATTTGGAATGTTTGCTTTTTTTTATCTTCTTGGAAAAAGACCCACAGAATTCTCTGATGTAAATCTCTATATAAAACCTTTTCTGTATTTTGAAACATTTTTATGGACTGAATTCCAAAAAGTAAAATTATTGAGGCTATTGATGCAAATTAAAGCAAGTATTTAGAGTTTTAGCATCTACTGGAAATTAACTAAATCAGCAGATTTAATCCCAATTATCTAGTATTGTCTTTTTTCCTCCCAGATCAGGAAGAAACCAAAGGGCACACTATTGCTCTTCCTGGCTTCCCCTCCCTCCACTTTCTTATGGCCAGGTCTGACCCAGTTGGGTCAAACAATGAATGGTGGCTTTCAGCCCAGAGACCTCCTACCATCTCTTTTCATACCTGGCTCTGACCACTGCACATGTGTGCAGGCAATTCAATCTCTTCATCCAAGTTAATGCACATACCATGCTGCAGCCTCCTCTGGAGCGGCTCTTAGACTTAGGTTCTACACTGGCAGGTAGTCCTTCTCTGTGGGGGAAAGGACTTGGGGAATAAGCCTGGGGAGGCCTTTAAAGCAGGCTGGGAGCCCTTTGGGCAGAGAATTTCAAGACTGCAGGTCCCTACAATGTGGTATAGAATAGGAGAGATAGAGAGAGCCTGAGCTTTGGGTAGGCACATCTCTTTGGCCACATGGAGAGGTACAGCAAGAGTGCGGCCAGAATGGGGCCCTCTGAAATGCAGGATACCTATGGCAGGGGCCCTTATAGATAGGGTCTAAGGACAGCATTATTTATAGCATATGTTAGCCTGCAAATGGACCTAGTCAGTCACCAGCATTGAGCAGTAGTCTGCCTTTCTTACAAATATTGCCCAATTTAACCTGGGAAGAATATGGGGGAAAGGGAGAGTAGGGTGTGGAAGGGGTGGCAGGGAGAGGAAGGAAAAGGTACAGAAAGTAATATCCTGTCCTTTTTTTGCAAAGCAGCAAGGACAGATTGACAATTGACTTGTATTTTCTACCACATGTAATTCTCCTATATATGAATGAAAATAGACGCCTCCAAATACAATATTTTTAAATGAAAACTATCATTATCATCTTCCTGTCAATCCCTAATAAGTGGGTTTCAAGATACAGAAAAGGAAATCCTTACGCATATTCTGTCTGGTCAAGGATTTGTGTATAACTCCAGGTAAATTTTAATAGTTCTGAAGTAGGAGTCATTCAGGACAAAGACATACCATGATTCCTTGGATCATTGCATTTCACCAGAGATTAATTCCTTATGTCTACTCACCCAAGCAACAGAATGTAGGAGAAAGCATATAATGTTTTGAAATTAGATCTTGATTCAACTCTTAACTCTATCACTTACCAGCTCTGTGCTCTTGGTCATATTATCTAACTTCTTACATTACCACATGGTTATAAACCTCTCCTGGCCCTATCTTCAGAAACATTTTAGAAGGAAACGTGCACTCCTTCATGAAGTTGTCTCCTTTATGAAGTCCAAGCTTTATATATATTCATTTTAAGGCAGGACAGGGTCTCATAAACTCCAGACACTCAACAAAACTTTTTGAATGAAGAATTTATGATTTACAAATTTTGTATAATTTGAGTCACATTAAAATGTGAACTTTTAAATATAGCACTTTTAAAACCAAATGAATTAATTTCTAATGGTAGAAACTTACACATTATGATGTGAGGCTGGTGAGGGTGATTTTTAAAAATAGAGTGGCATTTTATGACTATCTTGCAAGAAGGATCTATCTATAAGTCAGCTCTTTTATCAGTATTTGTTTCTGTCTCACCAGCTCAAAAAACATGTAAGGAGCAGAAGGAGTAGGGTTATCAAAATAATGAAAAAACAGGCTTCATCCACTCATGTTATTATCACAGTCTGGAAGAGTTTACATTTAGAACAAGGCTTATTTCCCTTTCTGTAGGAGAGAAATCAATTGAAAACCGTTAGGGATAAACAATCCCCGTTATAGATCTTAAAGAGAGGAGTTGTGAGCACTAAAATTTCCACAAACAGCCGCAGACGATCCTTAACTTATCAAACTGGATTGAGGCCAAGATTCACAGCTGCTCTTTTTTCTCACTTTGCAGAAGCAGCTTGTCTGAGGATTCAGTCTTACTCTGTACTTTTTTTTTTTTTTGTAGGGAATATGCTCCTTTTGACTTAGTCTGGAATTAAAATATTTGTTGTAAAATGTTTCCAAATGCCCACTTTAAAATTTAATCTGTCTTTTAAATACATTTTAACATTCTTTTTGGAGGATCTTACTGCAGGGCTTGGGGGTCAGAGTCATGATCGTGCTAATAGCTGCTATTCCCATAGGAGGAAAACCATGAGTGATTAGAGGAGAATTCTCTGATGATTGGACCAGATGTGGTATTGGTAGGAGGGATAACAGATGATTTCCTTTGTTCCTTTGTCCTTCTGTGGCAGGGAAAACATGATAAACAGGTAGATTCAGACATGGAAGGTGTCAAGAGGCTGGGCCTTGGTGGTTGACTGGCAGGACAATTCTAGAAGCTGGAGTATCTCTTTAAAAAACAAGGAATGTTGGCTGGTGCAGTAGGGTGGAGCAGGATCAGTGGAGTTCTGGTAAATCTTTAACAGCTGGCTCCCTGGAAAAATAGAGACCCTGATTTGCAGTACTTTCTGATGTCTGTGCAGTAAATACTCCCTAGACAGCTGATTTCAGGCTACCCATGTGACATCGACTGGCTCAGAAAGTTTCTGAAAATTTAACATTTGGCCTTGGCAAGCTGGTAGGATGTGGACCAGCCACACCGCTGGCAGGGTAGGCACTGAAAGGCGTTCTTGATTCTTCATGATGGAATCCTTACTGCAAATAGAAGTGGTTTAGATCTAAATCTAATGGATCAGGGTCTTGGGGATGTTTGGACATTGGGAGGTCATGAAACAGCATGGCAGTGCTCTGGTCTCTGTCTCGGACCTAACTCCTGAGTTTTGTAGGTAGTAGGATTCTGAGCATGTGCTGGTGGGTGTGAAGCCTCTGTGGGTTTTGTGGATCATCCAGATGGCTTTGAGGACTGCTCAGGACAACAACATCATGGGGCACATGTCTCCATGGCCACGCACAGGTTATACTGTGTCCTGTTCCTATAGAACAGGCGCCAGCTTTTTTTTTTTTTTTGCCTTTAGGGCCACCAGGAGACACTCCTATATACCTTATTTTTATTAAGCATTTGCCCAGTAGTAACATCAGACTCTGCCTACTAGCTGCTGTAGGGCTAGAGAGCTACAATAGTCTCTGCATATAGGTATACTTGGAGAAGGATCCCTCTGCCAGGCCAGGCTACTTTGGCTTCTGAGACATGATATTCATATGGCCTTCAGGTAACAGCTAGGGAAGAATGACTACAGCACAGGCTGAAATTCTCTGGGTTGCTCTGTTGTTTCAGGTGACAGAAGAAGGTCTTAAATGCATTTTCAAGACGCACTAGGCATCCTGAGATAAGGCCTCTGGCCTTGAAGGCACTATCATTGAATACGTAAGTTCTCATTCACTGAAACCGACCTTGGCTAGGACCCATTTTCTCAAGAAATGGGTGAAAAGTAAAGGGTCATTCAGAGCAGGTGCGTCCACTGATAGTTTGGTTGTCAATTTTGATAATATATAACTGGATTGGCTGGAAGGTCAAATGATGCTCAGGGCAGGGATAAGTAAAACTTAAGCTTCTGAGAGACTTTCAGAACCATACAGGAAGTGAAGCCGACTTTTCTTGTTAAGCAGGTCTTTTGTTGGGGCAGATAAAGAGTTGAATTAGGGGTCTAATCACAATTGCTCATTCAAAATATCTAGGAATGTGGGTTTTCCTTGTCCTGGAGGACTGCCCTCAGAACTGACATTAATTTGGCAATATGTGGACATATCACTCACATAGAACATGACCAGGAATGCATTTCCGGGCTCTTGAGAGACATTTCTCTGGTTGGCCTGGAGGCAGTGCTGCCACAGCCAGAGCAAACCTCCCCTAAAACAGATGTCTATGTGTGATCAGCTCAGGGAAATTTGTTACCCTGTCATGCTGGCATCTGTCCAGGGAAACATTCAGCAATCTTTTCATTAATTTCTGAAAAACATTAGATGCATCCTGCAGGCCAAATAACACTGAAAATTATTAAATTTTGCTGAGGGTATCTGGGAGGATATCTCCCTTGCACAGTCTTTCTGAGCTTAGGGAACCTGGAGGACTGGCTCTGGGAATGACCATGATCAGGGAACTGATCAGGAGATCTGCAGCAGTAGAAGCAGCCAGGTGGTAATATCTTTGAGGTCATTGTCAATCTGGGTTTTAAACTTTAGGAGGGAGAAAACCTGCTTGGCTAACATGTGGGCACCAGGAAATATTGAGGTTGCCTTGAGATAGGAGAGCAAGGTTGAGGATTTCATGTTTGAAACCTACTAGAAGGTGTGGTGTTGCACCTTTGGTGTGACTGGTGGAAGAGCTCTTACACGGTGTGATATAGTTATGGACGTTTAAGGAAGTGAGTGAGAGATTGTATCAAGCTGTTGTTTTTGCTCTATATAGGACCATGAAAGGAAGTCCTAGAGGGTGACTGATTTTTCTCAAGGCACCAAAGCATCAAAGTCCACCCAAAGGACATGGCCTTGGAGAGGTGGGCTGTTGGGGCTGGGTCAGGGCCTGGGTTATGGCCTAGTTCATTAAAATGCCCAATACCTCAGAGACTCTCAGCATCTCATACTGGAGGCAAGACACTGCTGTCCTTGTTCCTAAGGCTAGGTATTGAGATGAGATTGTCGTGTAGCCATGCCAGGGCTCAGCTGATCTGTTCCCCTTCCATGTAGAGTTCCAGTGATGGGGACAGGTATGGGCAGAGTGACCCTGTCACCAAATGCATGTACAGCCTTCCAACCTGGCTGGTCCTGCTCTTGCTCCATGCCAACTTGACATAGATGCAACTAGATGCCACTTAAGTTACATTGGTATGTGATCATCTGGGTCTCTAAATTTGGATCAAAACCTCAGTGGAAAAAAAAAAAACTGGGGAGGAAATAGGAAGATGAAACAAAGAAAAACTTAGAATTTCTTGTGAATTTGCCATTCAACATTTCCCAGCAGACTCCTTTCAACTTGCTTGTAAGAGTTGGAGTGTTCCTTACCAGTTTCTGGGTGAAGGAACGCAATTCCAGGCTGGATCAGCCACTAGTCTTGTCCAATTCTACCTTTTATGGAAAGCAGTGCCATGTTTCTCTGCACAGGGAGAAACTTGACTGCATATTTGATGGGCTTCAGGGGAACTCTCTGTGTCCCCTGATAGGCATGGGGCTAAAATTTGACTTGCTTGGATGACCCAGGAACCTAGATCTTTGTGTTTATACAAAGAGAAGCACCTTAAGAAGAAAAGCCAAGTAACCCAAGGAAATTGCTGTGGAGTTCTCTGGGAGGGGAAGTAAGGACCAGAGCTACTCTGCCAAGCAGAGGCTGGCTCACCCTTTCATGGTTACCAGAAGCTAAGCTAATTAGTGTCTGAGCAGGCCTTTGTCTTTGTCTTTATAAAAAGGGCTCACAATGTACTTTGCTTTTTTTCCTATTAGCTGTGCCATTCTGGAGTGGACGGTGGGGTGACTGAAGACCCTAGTTTGTCATTCTGATGAGGGAAGCCAAGCCCAGAAGTTGTGCCCTAGGGGGTGTTGAAGAGCAAATTTGAAATACCAAGCCCAAACCAGCTGTCCTCTTAAGGTTGTCAATTTAGGATACTGAAAGGCAGTCAAATAGTCCTCTATTTGGAAGTAAAAAAATCAGGAAAGTGAAGATTTGGGACAGTGGATTAGGGAAATACAAGGGGCCCTAAAACCATTCTGTAAAGGGCCAGGCAGTAAATTTCAGCCTTTGTAGGACATATGGTCTCAGTTGCAACTAATTAACTCTGCAGTTGTAGTACAAAAGCAGCCAAAGACAATAGTGATTGGTGTGGCTGTGTTCCAGTAAAACTTTATTTATGAAAATGGGCAGGGAAATTGGATGTGGCCGATAGGTCTTGCTTGCCAGTCCCTTTTGTAGAGGATAAGTGCAAACACTTGTGGTGGTTTCCCCTATGGTTCTTCAGTTTGCACGCCCCATGCTGGGTTAATTTTTTTTTTTTTAATTAAGAACAACAAACAAACATACAAACATTCTTGACATAGTTACAATCAATTGCTCTCAATAACATCACATAGTTGCATATTCATCACCATGATCATTTTTTTGAACATTTGCATCTCTCCAGCAAAAGAAATAAAAAAGAAAACAGAAAACTCATACATGCCATACCCCTCCCTCTCACTGACCACTAACATTTCAATCTACTCAATTTATTTTAACCTTTGTTCCCGATTATTTGTTTATTTCTTTTCCATATTTTCTACTCATCTGTCCATATCATAGATAAAAGGAGCATCAGACACAAGGGTTTCCACAATCACACAGTCACATTGCAAAAGCTATATCATTACACAATCATCTTCAAGAAACACGGCTACTGGAACACATCTCTACAGTTTCAGGTATTTCCCTCTAGCCACTCTTATATGCCATAGACTAAAAAGGGGATATCTATATAATGCATAAGAATAACCTCTAGGATAACCTTTCAACTCTGTTTGAAATCTCTCAGCCACTGACATTTGTCTCATTTCTCTCTTCAAGAGAAAACTCTCTTGAAAGTTTTCTCAATCCCTTGATGCCAAGTCCCAGCTCATTCTAGAATTTCTGTCCCATGTTGCCAGGGAGGGTTATACCCCTGGGAGTCAGATCCCATGCAGAAGGGGTGAGGGCAGTGAGTTTACTTGCCATGTCAGCTGAGAGAGAGACCACATATGAACAACAAAAGAGGGTCTCTGGGGGTGATTCTTATGCCTAATTTTAAGTGGGTTTACATGCTGGATTAATTTAAAGGGGATTGAAAAGGATATGCCAGAGACTTTTTTGTGTCCGTTATTTCTTGGCATTATCCCAGGTTTTAGTACCTCCCATGGTGTTCATGAGGGGAGAAGAATTCAAGAAATGATGAATGATGGTCAATAAGTGAAATCCTTCTTGTATTTAACTTCCTTTATGAAAATCATGAGGGAAAAAATGAAAGAGCTTCCTTAGTTCCAGTTTTGGAAGAAAGAATTGATTCCTCTTTCTTTTGAAATTTTCCCTCCATTTTTTTCTTTCTTTTCTTTTGTTTTTTTTAGAAATCAGAGAATAGAACATGCATTTTTGATGAAAAAGAGCAGAAAAGTTTGAGAAAACTTTTCTTAGTGGTAGTAACTAGGTCTGTCTTGACAAGACTTGTGGATATTGGCTACTTAGTCCCACAGTTTCTAAGAGGAAAAAGCCTTCCTGCAAGCTCAGCTAAAGGGCAAAAGTGTCATGTTTTGGGTGTAGAACACCCTCTGTTCTAGTTTGCTAGCTGCCAGAATGCAATATACCAGAAACGGAATGGCTTTTAAACGGGAGAATTTAATGAGTTGCTAGTTTACAGTTCTAAGGCCGAGAAAATGTCCCAATTAAAACAAGTCTATTGAAATGTCCAATCTAAGGCATCCGTCCAGGGAAAGATACCTTGGTTCAAGAAGGCTGATGATGTTCAGTGCTTCTCTCAAGTGAGAAGGCACATGGCCAACACTGTCAGGGCTTCTCTCTCAGCTGGAAGGGCACATGGCAGACATGGCGTCATCTGCTAGCTTTCTATCCTGCCTTCCGGTTTCATGAAGCTCCTCGGGAGGCATTTTCCTTCTTCATCTCCGAAGGTCGCTGGCTGGTGGACTCTGCTTCTCGTGGCTATGTCGTTCTGCGCTCTCTGAATCTCCCATTCTCCAAAATATTTCCTCTTTTATAGGACTCCAATAAACCAATCAAGACCCACCCAAATGGGTGGAGACATGTCATCCCCTAATCCAGTTTAACAACCATTCTTGACTAAAATCACATCATTCAGGGAGATGATCTCATTACAGTTTCAAACATACAGTATTGAATAGAGATTATTCTACCTTTATGAAATGGGATTTATATTAAAACATGGCTTTTCTTAGGGGGCATACTTTCTTTCAAACCAGCACACCCTCCAAATGATTGGATCAAAGTTGGACAATTGACCACAGTGATCAAATGTTAATGGCCCAGAACTGGGCACAAAATTATGAATGGGGCCAGCTACATTCCCTGTCTTGGGAATCTGAATTGAAAGCAAAATTAGAATTACCTGTTTTTGAAAGACGCCATGGATCCAGCATCATGGGTTAGCAAGTAGCTAAAGCCATGTACAAACTGAAGTTACAAAGGAGCATTGTTTGCAGCCTCAGCTTTTCTTCCTGATCAAGAGAAACACTCGTGATTTTTCAGCTTTCTAAGAAGGTAGTTTTACCTTCAATTCATGTTTCCTATATAACCTCCAGCAAATCTAAAAAGTTTCTAGAAATAATTTCAGGTCTCTTTAATGCTTTTGCTTTTTAGCATGTTTTTATCTAGCTATAACTGGGAAACATCTTTTTCTCTTAAAAGCTTCTGGAAGGGCAATTTTCATCCCTGCTACCTGAAGATAATCTCTTTACTTTTGTTTGTGATTTCCATTTTGAGGTAGCAAGTCTAAGCTGAACCCTAAAGTATGTTTTCTATTTTTGACCTCACCAAGCAATTTCCTTCCAAATGCCTTTATCTCCCAATATTTAACAATAGCTATTTCAAGTGTAAGCATATTCCATTTCTTTGAGAAGCCTATTGCCAATTGCTAGTGTTTCTTTTTTTGTGAACTTTAGCATATCTTACTAGTTTGATAAAATCTTTACATTCATATTATCTGTCAGGATCTAAGAATGATGTATGAACATTGTTGAGTACAAGATATATCTTGGGGAAAACTATGTTATGCAGTTGCTTGGCACATTTAAATCTGTAATGCTTTGTTTTAACTTCAAGAAGCGTAGTTTTGGTGTTTGATAAAACCAAATTATGTTTAAAAATTTCTACATAACACATTGTTACTTCTTTCTCATGTTCCTGGAAATTTTACTTCAATTAGACCTTATCACAAAAGTAAAAATCTAGTACAGCAGAGTCAGGAAGCACACGAATAAAATCAATACACAAATAAGTATTCCAGTAGTTGTTTTCCTTTTCAGATATTTGGCTTATTCTTTGTAAATCTAGATTTTCTTTTTATCATTTATTAACTTTGACTTTCTCATTATGTTAAAGATGAAGAAATATGGCAAAATGAAGCTGAATCTTTCCTTCCTAAGCGATCCATTTAAAAGAAAGAGATGGAAAATAAATGAAAAGTTAGGTGTCATTCTCACTTGCCTTCCTTGTGGTTTCTTTATTTTTGTGCAGATTTGGTGTTGTCATTGTATTGAAAGAGAAAGCGTAATTGTTGTATAATTAAATTTTCTCTCTTAGATGCCACTTTTAATTTACATTTAAAAAAATTACTAGAAAATATATCCAGTGCTTGCTTTTGAAAGACCCAATCTGGATAATAAATCAAGTGCTATACCAAATATTTCTTGCACTGCAGTATTCATGTATTCTAAGTCTTTTTGTTAACTGGGTGGTGGGGGGTGGGAGCAGGGTCTTTATTTAGTAAATAGCAGATCCCAGATTCTGGAGTCAGACCTGGTCTCAAATCCTGGTTCTGAAACTTACTAGCTTTCTGATCACAGGCAAGGTAGCTAACCTCTACCTCAGTTTTCTCATATGTAAAACAAGATAACCATGGGTCTTTCCCATAGGGTTAGAGGAGGGCCTGGCAAAAGTCTGTACTATGGATGCATGATGAACAGAAAATCTATCCCTTACAGCAAACATTTGATCATGCATATGGTATTCATGCGTATTCATTCATATTCATCTGGTAAACTCATTTGTCAACTCTTCTCCACGGAGCCACCATATTGAACGACACCGCATCTAACATGAATGACACATCCTTGAGGCAAAACACTATATTCTGCAAGAACGTTGTCTTTGGTTTGGTATAGTTTGGAAGGCTTGATCCGTCTTTTCCATTTTATACCTATCAAAGCAGACCATGAAGTATTTTGCAAAACTTCCAAAGCATGTTAGGAAGACAAATTTTCTCTCTACATTCTAGAAATAGAGAAAAAGAAAAAACTTCTATCACAGAAGAAAACAAATTAATATCACATCTATAGAAATAGCCTAAGCAATGCAGTTAGTTTGATATTCTGTAATTCATCTAAAATAGGCAGATTATTTTGGGGAGACCTCAGAGTACTATTTGTGCTCCTTAAGTGATATAAAATTGCTCTTAGGGAACTGGTATAACCAAATATTTTGGTTCTATTATCACTGCAATATTTCCATTGCATGTTCCCCATTGGATGTTTCTTTCACAAGTGTGTGTTTTGTATGTAAAGGAGGATATGTTTTCTGTTTTTTTATTCAGAAATGTAGATCCAAAGTGCTAAAGGCAGTCTTTGTATTGGCACTTCAAAGCTCACACAGAGACATCAATACACAAAGGAAATTGATACTCAGTTGGACTTAATTCAAAGAAGCATTTTGGACTAGAAGGTGTGAGGAATCTGTGTTTATTTTTCTGTTTCAAAACCAAACTACCTGCTGCCTTGCCAAAGTTTTATTTCTTCCAGTTAAAATAATGTAGCTCTTAAAAATTCATATTTTCTACTGAGAAGCACAACATTAGGAGCAAATGTTCTTTTTTTATTCTTTCATATTTGTTTGTTCCCCAACTTGATCACCAAACCCTGGGGGTAAAAAAATTTAATCCAATCACCATAAATACAGCATAAGGCACATTTAGGAAGTTTCTAGTCTACAATCTAATCACATTATCCTCCTTTTCTTGCCAAAAGGCAATTGTTGCCAACAACACAGAGAAAGCATTTGAAGTTTCCATTTTATAATTTCATATTGTTAACAATCACTTGCAAAAATAGACAATGTTCAAAAGACGAAGTGCTTCTTCATATTTCCTCAAAGAATTGTCTAATGTGCCAGTGTTTATAGAGGCTTTAATTATCACCTTTGGATTTCACAGAGAGTTCTGTAAATAAATGTTAGATTGAAATTTTGAAAAGCATTTTTTGAAACCCATACTGTGCACAGTACTTTTAATTAAGGCCTAACACCCCATTCTGAGGATATTCTTTCTAGGAACTTCTGTAACCTGAATCCTGGTTTCTGTTTTCCCTTCTGCCCACTCAACTGCCTTATTCTGGATCACTCTGTCATTTTATAATGGACTCACCATGACTTCTCCCCAGTAGTGAATTTTTTTTCCTGCCATTTTTTACAGCGTCATCACCCATTTCAATAGTACTTTTAAATACCTTACATCCTTGGCCTTCCGTCATATTTAACATTCATTCATTCACTCATTGATTCATTTTGGTAAACAGCCTGAATTTCTGTATTCTCTAGTCCTGGGTTGTTGGAGAAAGTCATGCTGACTGGTTGCTCTAAAAATTCATGCCCTATAACCTTATATGAACCCTCAGCAAACCTCGACAGCTAACTCCTGAAAAAGTCAAATTCATTTCCCAACTCATATTCCCCAAGTTATTTCCAACCTTACATTTTCTCTGCATTCTCACCTGTCTTCTTATTCTTAATTTCTCAATAAGAGATCCATTTTCCTTCTCAAAATCAATGGTCTATCCCATGCATCCTTTTCAAAGGGCATGTTCCATTAATTATTCTTTTTATGTCACGTCTTTAAAAAAGTCCATTTCCAATGTATTTATTTATTTCTGTCCATTAACACACCTGTTTCTTCCCTTAAAGCTGCTACTTTCTCTTTTATTTTTGGTAGTAATCTATGCTCATTAGTTCCAGTTCTTAATAATTGCAAATTCCATAAGCACTTATAATTTGATGTCTATCATTTTACAAGGAGAACTACTCGCCTGAAGGCATGATCTTTTAACTGAAGTTATCTTATTTTTAAAGTAAATGTTTTTATATATGTTCGCATGATTATGTCTATCTTCCCCTCCAAAAATATAAACCCCTTGAGGACAGAGACTATCCATCTGCCTCCCCACCCACATCCCCTGCCTCCCCTGTCTGATGCAGAGTAAACTCTCAATAACTATTCATTGATTGATTATATAATCCAATAGCCCCTTCTCAAACCTCATTTTCCTGTAACTTTCATGGATATCTGATAATGATTCTCTTCATTATTAGTGTTATTTCGGGCCTTGGGATCATCTTTCATTTCCATCACTATGTCCTCTCAACCCCCAAATCCCTTGTTCTCATACATGTTTCTTTCTTCTCCATTCCCATTTTGGTATTCTCAACTGGAAAATTTCAACACCATTCAGTGGCCTCTTAGCCTCCTTCCATGCCTCTTGTCCAGTCCATCCTACATTAAGCTACTGGTATAATCTACATCTAAAGGAAAGTTCTGGCCACATAACTTTTAAAAACTATCAGTAACTTCTTTTACTTGCAACCAAGACATTTAGCCGTTCTATGGTTTGGCTACAAATGATCTCTATTGCCTTACCCTTTCATAATTTCCTACATGATCTTTACACCTCAGTTAAATATTTGTACCTTCTTCATACAGTTTTTCTGGGATTTCTTCTCCTCTGAGCTATCTAACTCATCTGTCAGGACTTAACTTAAAAGGGACCTCTTCCAGTAAGCTCTGTCAGATCTGCCCAAATAGAAGTGACCTCATGATCTTTTAAACTATCAAAACATTTTGGTCTCCTTTCAAAGTATGCCTCACATTATGTGTTTATTAAACATATTTGCATGCATTTCTCTTGCCTACTGTTAGTTTGCTAGCTTCAAGAATGCAATATACCAGAAACAGGATGGCTTTTTAAAAGGGGATTTTATACATTTCTCGTTTACAGTTCTAAGACTATGAAAATGTCCAAATTAAAGCAAGGCTGTATGTAGATCTAAGGCATCCAGGGAAAGATACCTTGGTTCCAGAAGGCCGATAACATTCAGGGTTTCTCTCTCAACTGGAGAGGCACATGGCGAACATGGCAATGTCCACTAGCTTTCTCTCCAGGCTTCTTGTTTCATGACGCTCCCCAGGAGGCATTTTCCTTCTTCATTTCCAACGGTCTGGTGGACTTTGGAGATGGTGGATTTTGGAGCTGATGGACTCTGTTGCTGTTTCCAAAATGTTTCCTCTTTTAAAGGATACCAGTAAACTAATGAAGACCCACCTAGAATGGGTGGAATCACATCTCTCTCCGATCAAAAGTTAATACCCACAATCTGGTGAGTCACATTTTCCATGGGAAAAATCAATAAACTCCCCGCCAGCAATATTGAATAAGGATTAAAGGACATGGCTTTTCTGGGGTCCGCCACAGATTCAAAAACCTACTAAATTATATATCATTCGAGACATGGATATCGTCTTTATATCTTTGTATTACTTTAGTGCTTAGCATAGCACCATCTTTTTTCTCCATATTTAATGAGGTATAATTTACCCATTTTACAAGTGCAGTATGGTGAATTTTGGAAATTGTATACAGTTACCATTCCACAATCAAGATATAGAATATTTCTATTACTCGAAAATATCTCTTCATGTTCCTTTCAAATCTCTCACTTTCCTCAATTCCCAGTTCAGGTAATTATACATCAGCTTTCTGAAACTATACTTCTGCTTTTTCCAGAATTACACATAAATGTAATCATATAGTTTATAGTCTTGTGTTTGACTACTTTTACTTTGCATAATGTTTGTGAGATTCACCCTTGGTGGTTCATATATAAATTAATTACATGTACTTATTATTGCTTTTTATTGCTGAGTATGACTATGTCACAATTTATTTATCCATTCACAAGTGGATAAACATTTAAGTTGTTTCTAGTTTTGAGCTATTACTAATAACGTTTCTATGAGCATTCATGTACAAGTCTTGGTATAGACTTGTTTTTCTTCTCTTGAGTAAATAACTAGGAGTGGAATAGCTAGATCATATGGAAGGTCTACATTTAACATTTTAAGGAACTTTAAAATATTTTAAAGCATTGTGGAGAAGGACTAACAGAGCACTGTGTCTCTTGGAGCAAAATATAAGTGCTGTTTAACATCTACAATCAGAATAAGTGGGAATGGGAGCTGAGGACAGTCATTCTGATAAAAAGTCATAATCCCTTCCTCAGTTCTTGGATATGAGCAAATTTTTAGTTCTGGACTCCACTAACTGAAAAGATGGCCTAATTCCTAGAAGCAAGGACACTATAACCCTGGGTAAGTATATATTGCAATGTTTCACCCAGTCCTTCCACAAAACGATCTGTCATTTACTCAGATGAGTGAGAATACACTGAGGAGAGGGGAATATTCAGAAATTTCAAGTATTATTGGACATAAATAAGTTGAATTTGATACTCAATGAATCAAAGCATTGTCAAGACTCCCTAGTGGTTTTCTAGAGTCAGGCAATAAATTGAGTCTGGATGAGAGTCCAGTTTCCAGTGAGTCCATGGGTTCACAGAATTATCCAGGGGTCATTTCCCCATTTCCTGAATGTAAAATGGAGATACATGGCAGTTGGAATAGTCCTTTCATTGGATCCTTGGTCTATGGGGTAAGAGAGAATATAATGGGGAAAGCCAAACAGAAACCTCTGAAACTCTTTCCACCTCATGTTGACTAATACATTTCAGTGAAAAGGTGGAATGAGGGCATGGCAGAGATTGACGGGGTGGTGGTCTGTACTATATCCCTTTCTCCTTTTCATTTTCTAGTCTAGCACCTTTAGATACTGATGGATCCTGGAGAGTGATTGTTATTGCACATTTCTTTTCTGCCTAGCTTCTTGGAAGAGTTGTCAACACTCATTGTTACCATTCCTTCACCTCCTTCTCACTGATCAATTTTTCCCAGTTTGGCTTCAAACCCCATCATTTAATGAAAAAACTTTTTCTAAAGTCAACAATGACCTCCATGTTGCTAACTCTGGACATTTTTATTTTTCAGTCAATATTATTTGGCCTCTCACAAGCATTTGATGATGTATTCCAACTTTGCAATCCTCTTGAGCTCCAGATCTATATAACCAACTGCTTACTTGACAGAATACTTGGATGATTCGAAGTCACTTCAAACTCAATTTATATAGATCCATAGTCATTCTGTTTGAGCACAATCTAGACTTTTTCTCCAGTGGTCCCTGTCTCAGTAGCTCCAGAAATGCAGGATTTAATCTTGGCACTTCCCTCTCCCTCAGTCTCAATATATGATCCACCACCTTGGGAGGTTCACCAAGCCTTTTCAAAAGTGTCCACTTTCTTCTTCTGTACTGCCTCTACTCTTGTTCAAGCTACCTTATCTCTAATCTATACTATTATAACACTTCAAATGGACTCACTCTGTTTTAGTTTGCTAAAGTTGTCAGAATGCAATATACCAGAAATGGAATGGCTTTTAAAAAGAGAATTTATTAAGTTGCAAGTTACAGTTCTAAGCTGTGAAAATGTCCAAAGTAAGTTACCAACAAGAGGTTACCCTCACTCAAGAAAGGCTGATGCCATCTGGAACACTTCTCTCAGCTGGGAAATCACATGGTTGGATATGCTGGTAGGGTTGTTGGCTTCTGGACACCTTTATCAGCTGGGAAGGCACATGGTGACATCTGCTAGCTTTCTCTCCTGGCTTCCCATTTCATAAGGCTTCCCCAGGGGCATTTTCCTTCTGCATCTCCAAAGGTCTCTGGCTGTGGGGGCTCTGAAGCATTTCCCAGAATGGTTCCCTCTTAAAGGACTCCAGTAAGCAACCCCACCTTGAATGAGTGGAGACACAGCTCTATGGAAACCACCTAATCAAAAAGTATTACTCACAATTG
>PVIY010034867.1:0-15181 GCA_004026745.1 Myrmecophaga tridactyla
GTGGTGCTGCTCTCTCTGAATCTCTCATTCTCCAAAATATTTCCTCTTTTATAGGACTCCAATAAACCAATCAAGACCCACCCAAATGGGTGGAGACATGTAGTCCCTTAATCCAGTTTAACAACCACTCTTAACTAAATCACATCATCCAGGGAGATGATCTCATTACAGTTTCAAATATACAGTATTGAATAGGGATTATTCTACCTTTATGAAATGGGATTTATATCAAAACATGGCTTTTCTTAGGGGGCATACTTCCTTTCAAACCAGCACACTGTCTCACTGAGTGACTTATTTGGAGTTCCTAGAAAACAGACTCTGAGGCAGAAATTTGAGTCCACAAAGTTTATTGAAGTGTACATGCTAGTACTGTAAGAATATGAGGAAAGTAGGTAGGGAGGAAAGGAAAAAAGAAACTGAAAAGCAGTACCACAGAGGCCTCAGGCAGTCCTATAGGGAACTTTGGAGTTGGGATGGCCTTCAGAATTGTCCCAGATGGAGACAATAATGTGGTCACTGGATATGGCCTGCCTCAGGGCAATCACAGGAGAGGATGGCCTTTCCCAGGTAATTATTCCTAGAGGTGGATACAGCTGTGAGGTTTCATCAGGCAACACTCCTGGAAGCTGTGGGAATGAGAGCCTTGATTCTGAAAGAGGGATCTGGACAGCACATCAGAACCCGCTCGGATCCAATTGCTTCACATAGTAGCTTCAACTTATATGTTAACAGCTTCCCCAGGATTTTGATTGAGTCATTTCCATGAGAAATTACAGGGAATTATAGGAAAATTGTTAGTGGGACAATTTATAGGCCCACAGCTCTGCAACTAGTTTCAAGACCACAACTAACACTCTTTATTTCCCTCTCTACAACTATTCTAGATCCCTGTCACACTTGGCTAGCACCTCTGCTGGTCTAGATGGTTTCCTGGTAAGTGAACTGGACACTCATTTTCCTGAAGGGAATATTCCATGGTCGCTAGGCTCTCCTCAGGCCCTTACCTTACACTTGTTCATTTAGGGTCAAAATTTGCAAGGAAAGTGTCAAATGATTACCCCATACATCACATGTTTGGTAACATATTCCTTCTGGCTCCCATGTGTAACAGCACCTCTACCTCCTGAGGATAAAGAACAATTACACCTACCACTATGGTAACTTATTTGCTTACTAGTTTCTTGTCATGAGAAGACTGAAGTGATGGAGCAGCAGTTGTAACTGGAAGTTCAATGAGGCTTTTCTATGTCCACATTGGAAATATTTGTTCATCTGGGAACCAAGATTTCTATACACACAGAACCTACATTTGGGTGGATGAGATGCACTAATTTTCCAAGTCTGTCACAGAGTCACTAGGCAATGGTAAATGAGCTCACTTTTGCTTCTGCCTTGGTTCCTGGACCACTGTCATTTACCTATTGGAGGAAAAGCACCATAGAATAGTTGTTGAATTGGATGCATATCATAATGTAGGGATGGTGCCCCATTCTTTCTGAACATCATCTCCAAGCCTATACTTCAGCTGTGCCTTTAATGTTGTCATCATTCTGTAGGTCAGCATCTTCTAAATAGTGTGATGTTTGATAAAACTAATTGATCTCATGGTCATATCATATGTCTGTTACCACATCTCCATTCTTAAAATGGATCCCATATTCCTAGGCATTATTATTCAGGATCCTCTGTTTGTAGATTAAAAACTCTGTAAGTCCTTTGATAGGAGTACTAATTATGACCTTGCAGGCCAGAAAGCCAAACCCATAACCCCCAAAAGTGTTGATCCCAGTCAAGAAGAATCATTTCCCTTTCCAGAATATGTATCCTGCGTAATCAACTGAACTCCTGTGGCTGGTGATCTTTTCAAGGGATGTTGCCGTATCAGGGGCTCAGTTTTGGTGCTAATGCTGAGCAACTGGACATTAAGCAGTGGCAATTGTTGATTGAATTTGATGAATAGGAGCCCATTCTGTTGAATCCACATATAGACTTGATTTTTCCATGATGGAACTCACTATAAATGCCCATTTTGCCAACTGAAATAACTGATGCAGATGCTGGTTGATTTTAAGTGGTCAAGACTTTGTATTGATTTGTTTAGTGCCTCTTAAGGTAGATTCTCTCTAGTGGGTGACAACATGAGATTCAAAGTTATCCATACTTTGCGCCCACTCTCATATGTTTATCCTTGATTTTTTAATCTTTCATGTTCCAGGTATCTGACAAACCAAGCAGTTCATTTTCACAACCCATGAGGTTGTTGTTTTGGTTTGTTAAAATTAAAGCTGTCAAAGTGCAATATACCAGAAATGGATTGGCTTTTACAATGGGGATTTAATTCACAATTTACAGTTCTTAGGCCATGGAAATGTCCAACTCAAGGCATCAGCAGGACCATACTTGAACTCTGAAGACAGGCTACTGGCATCTGGAACACCTCTGTCACATGGGAAGGCACATGACCAGTGTCAGTTGGTCCTTCTCTGCTGGGTTTCATAGCTTTCAGATTCTGGCTTCACTGACTTCCTCTCTCAGCTTCTGTGGGTCTTCTCGTAGCATATCTCTTGGCTTCTTCTGTCCTTTGTTCTCTCATAAAGGACTCCAATAAAAGGATTAAGGCCCATTTTGAATGTAGTGGGTCACATCTCAATTGAAATAACCTAACTGAATATCCCACCTACAACAGGTCTATACTCACAGAAATGGATTAAGAGAACATGGCCTCTTCTGGGGTACATAACAGCTTCAAACCATCACAGTTTTATTGATTCTTATCTTGGCCACATCTCTTTCAAGAAAGTGGTTGATCAGTTTCAGTGCCCAACGCTTAAGGCATTTAGAGAATTTTCCTTCAACTTGCTTTCATTCAGGGTTACCTGTGATTGGGGGCCATAGTGCTATACAAGACTGTTTTTCATTTGCACTTCATTTACTAGGCAGGGCCACCTGTGAATCAAACTTGGACTTCTTCTTCCTCCATCTACTGATCTTAAGGTATTCATCTGTCGCCATATTTGGAGCCAAAGGAAAGGAAAGGGGCCACGGTGCTGGCTGACATGGATTGGAAGACTAAATATTCTTTTGATATCAATTCTACCCAAAGTGATTTACAGATTCAATGTGACTCCATTAAAATTCCAACAGCTTTCTTTGCTGAAATGGAAAAGTGAATCATCAATTCATATGAAAGGGCAATGGTATCCAAATAGCTAAAAACATTTTGAAAAAAGAAGAGCAAAGTTAGAGGATTCACACTTTCCACCTTCAAAATGTGTTACAATCACAGTAATAAAAACAGTATGGTGCTGGCACAAGGACAGACATATAGACCAATGGAACAGAATTGAGTGTGAAGAAAAAATCCACACATCTATGGCCATGTGATTTTTCATAAGGATGCCACATCCACTCAAGAGAGAAAGAATAGTCTCTTCAGCAAATGATGTTGAAAGAATTGAGATACACATGCAAAAGAATAAAAGTGGACAACTGTGTCACATATTTTGGTTTGCTAATACTAATGGAATGCAATATACCAGAAATGTAATAGCTTTTAAAGAGGCAATTTACTAAGTTACAAGTTTACAGTTCTAAGGCCAAAAATATCTCTAAACTAAGGCATCTAGAGAAAGATACCTTGACTCAAGAAAGACCAATCTGGGAAAGCCTGTGGTTTGTGTCTGCTGATCCTTTGGTTCCTGGTTTTAAACAGCTTCCCCAGGGGCGTTTTCTTTCTTCACCTCCAAATGTCTGTCTGTGTCAGCGCTGAAGCTTTTTCCAAAATGTTTCCCTTTTAAAGGCTTCTAGTAAGTGACCTATCCTGAATGGATGGAGACACATCTCCACGGAAACCACCTAATCAATAGGCCCCACCTACAGTTGGTTGGGTCACATCTCCATGGAAACAACTTAATCAAAAAGATCCCTCCTAACAACATTGAATCAAGATTAAGTAACATGGTTTTTCTGGGGTGCACAACAATTTCAAACTGGCACATACTATATACAAAAATTAACTCAAAATGGATCAACAACCTAAATTTATAAGAGCTGAAATTTCAGAATTCTTAGAAGAAATCAGGGGACTATCTTCAGGACCTTATATTAGGCAATGGATTCTTGGATTTTGCAATAAAAGTACAAGTGACAAAAGAAAAAAATAGATAAACTGGACTTCATCAGAATTGAAAACTTAAAAAAAATAAATAAACAAAAAAAGAAAAAAATTGAAAATTTTTGTGCATCAGAAAGTGAAAAGACAACCTACAAATGAGTGAAAAATCTGGTGAAACCATGTATCTAATAAAGGTTTAAAATACAAAATTAGGGTGGGCCACAGTGGCTCAGCGGCAAGAACGCTTGCCTGCGATGCCAGAGGACCCGGGTTCGATTCCTGTTAAAAATAAATAAATAAAATAAAACACAAAATTATAAAGAACTCCTACAATTCAATAACAAAAAGGCAAAAGCCCAATTTTAAAAATAGGCATAGGACATGAAGAGACATTCCTGCAAGGAAGATATACCAATGGCCAACAAGCATGCTCAACATCTTTAAGGAAATGCAAGTAAAAACTGCAACGAGATACCACTTCATATTCACTAGGATGGCTATTATTAATAAAAATGAGGAATAATAAGTGTTGGTGAGAATGTGGAGAAATAGGAACCTCATACATTGTTGATGGGAATGTAAAATGGTGCAGCCACTGTGGAAAACAGTTTAGCAGTTCCTTAGAAAGTTAAATACAGAATTACAATATGACTTGGCAATTCCACTTCTAGGTATATACCCAGAATAACTGAAAGCAGGGACTGAAACAGATATTTGTACACCAATGTTCACGGCTACATTATTCACAATCGCCAAAAGATGGAAGCATCTCAAGTGTCCAACAACAGAAGAATGGATGAACAAAATGTGGTATATACATACAAGGAAATGTTCAGTCCTTCAAAGGAATAAAGTTTTGATACATGGGACAATGTGAATGAGCCCTGAAAACATCACATTGAATGAGATAAGCCAGAAACAAAAGGATAAATATTGTATGACTCTACTTACATGAAATACCTAAAATATCATATTCATAGAGACAGAAAGTAGATTACAGGTTAACAGGGTAGGAGCAGTAGCGGAAGGGGAGTTGTTGCTTAACAGGTACAGTTGAGAAGATTTCGAATGACTTTGGTTATGAGTTTTTCAAACAGGGACTTTTGCAAGATGAAGCAAATTTTCTGCGTTCAAAGATCTGGTGTAATATACCAAAATCAATACAAAATCGATTAAAGACCTAAATGTTAAGCCAGCACCATAAAACTTCTTGAAACAAATGTAGGGAAACATCTTCAAGATCTAGTAAAAGGAGGTAGCTTCTTAAACTTTACACCTAAAGCTCAAGCTGTGAAAGAAAAAAATAGATAAATGGGAACTCCTTAAGATCAAGAACTTCTGCGTCTCAAAGAACTTTGTTAAAAAGGTGAGGAGGCAGCCAACTCAATGGGAGAAAATATTAGGAAACCACATGTCAGATAAAGGCTTGATATCCTGTGAACATAAAGAAATTATACAGCTCACCAACAAAAAGAACAACCCAATTATAAAATGGGCGAGGTAATAAGTAGGCACTTTTCTGAAGAACAAATACAGGTGGCTAAAAAGCACATCAAGTGCTGCTCATGTTCATTGGCTATAAAGAAAATGCAAATTAAGATGACAATGAGTTATCACCTCACAACTATAAGAATGGCTGTTATTAAACACACTGGAAACTATAATTACAGTGGTTCAGCCACTGTAGAAATCAGTTTGGCAATTCCTCAGAAAACTAAATATTGAGCTGCCCTATGACCTGGCAATACCAATACACAGTATATACCCAAAAGGGTTGAGGGCAGTGATATGAACAGATATTTGCACACCAATGTTCATCATAGCACTATCCCCAATTGTTCAAGACACAGAAACAATCCAGGTGTCCATTAACAGATGGTGGCTAAACAAAATATGGTATATAAATATGATGGAATATTATGCAGCATTTAGACAAAATGATGTTCTGAAACATATGACAATGTGGATGAACCTTGAGGACATAATGCTGAGTGAAATAAGTCAGACACAATAAGACAGACTGTATGATTCCATTATTATGACTCTGATAAAACCGCCGGTGTTTCGGAGCAGCTACAAGGAAAGATCTGAGATGAGGTCTTGGTAGCCCATGACAAACTCTGGCAGCTGTTCTGTAGCTGTTTGTTGAAGGATGCTTTAAAATTATTGCTTTTTTTCTTTCTTTTCTTTGTGTGCGTGTATATATATATATATATATAATTTATAAGAAAAAAATGGTTTAAAAAACTATAGGCAGTTATAGTAATATTAGATAAAATAAATTCCTGAAATAAAAAATTTGAAAATATTTAGTAACATAAGTCACTACTAAACAAAGTTGATATTTGTAGTAACTTTTTTTACTTGATATTTTGAGAACATACACAGTTTTGATAGTTTATCAAATGGTATTTAAGATACTTTAATATTTAGAATATAAGTAACTGATACATGTACTTATAGATTTTTTTCCTTTCTTGCTTTAATTTTAAATTGGTTTATGAATCATATTGTGCAAACAGGCTTTACGATAATTACTTAGATCTTTTTAATATGCCTATAGATAAGCTAACTAGTGGTTAAAATGTCCATATGTTAATTGTAAAAATATTTGTATCTTCATAATTTCCTGAAATCAGGAAAATACTTAGTAATGCAGGTCATTGCTATAGCAATGCAGATATTTGTAAGAACTTTCTACTTGATATTTTGAGAACATTCATAGTTTTGACAGCTGATCAAATTGTATCTAAGTTAGTGTTTTATACTTGGAATTTGAGAACTTTGCTATCTGAATTTGAGGATTTTTTCCTTGCTGCCTTAATTTTAAATTGGTTTATAAAACTCACTGAACAAACACAGGCTTTACAGTCTTTATATGGATACTTTATTTAAATATCCCTATGGTTAAGCTAACTAAGATGTCCATTTCTGGTGGTTCTAAGTGTATTGTTGGTTTTCGTAAATTAAAAAAAATTAACAAAAACAACAACGAAAAGATCTGGTGTAAGTCATGTGGAACCTCAGAGACAGGAGATGTGAAGGTCACTATTCTCAAAGATGCTGCATTCCAGTGGGTTCACACGAACTCATCCTCGGATTAATGAACTATTCTAAGAGAATTGTAAAATGGTCTATGTCCCAGGAATCCCATCATGAATTAATTTTACATAATGTTTCTGTGTTTGCTTTTTACTATTCCCCTTGGAAATTTAGGGAGATGGCTCAGTTGTTATTAGGAAAGGATATTAATGAAGACAGACCAGAGTAAATGCTCTTTCAAGGTAGTGCCTTTTCCTGTTTTGGCTATGATCTCCATCCAAAAACCAGCTTATAACGGAAAAAAAATGTACTTTCTCCTGAGCGGGGATTTGAACCCCAGACCCTCAAGTTAAAAAAAAACTAATACACTACCGACTAAACCACCTAGGCTAGATGGAAGTCAGGTATCTCAACAATCCAGATCATGAGGATGGGCTAAGGTGAATTTTTAGGAGGCTCAAAAGTTGGGTAAAATATGCCAAATTCTGAAATCTCTGCTACAACTAATTGTTGTGCTGTTCTTTGAAATGTATTGCTTTTCTGTGCATGTCATTTTTCACAAAGAAAGAAAAAAGTTGATTGTAATGATAAAAATATATATTTATTCCTTCTAGTCCCCAATGTTCTGGAGCAGCTAGAAGGAAAAATCTGAGATGATGGATATGGTAGCCCATGACAAACTCTGGAATCTGTCCTGTAACTACTTGTTGAAGAGTGCTTTGAAAATTATAGCTTTTCTTATTTCTTTGCTTTGTATTGTTATATTATACAATTAAAAAGTTAAAAAATCAATGAATGAGGAATATTGTGCTGGTTTGAAAGGATGTATGTCCCCTAGAAAAGCCATGTTTTAATCTAAATCCCATTTCATAAAGGCAGAATAATCCTTATTTAATACAGTATGTTTGAAACTGTAATCAGATCATCTCCCTGGAGATGTGATTTCATCAAGAGTGGTTGTTAAACTGGATTAGATGACGACATGTCTCCACCCATTTGGGTGGGTCTTGATAAGTCCTTATGAAAGAGGGAACATTTTGGAGAATGAAAGATTCAGAGAGAGCAGAGCAGAACGACATAGCCACGAGAAGCAGAGTCCACAAGCCAGCGAACTTTGGAGATGAAGAAGGAACGTGCCTCCCAGGGAGCTTCCTGAAACAGGAAGCCAGGAGAAGAAACTAGCAGATGATGCCGTGCTCGCCATGTGCCCTTCCAGATGAGAGAGGCACCCTGACCATGTTCACCATGTGCCTTTCCAGATGAGAGAGAAACTCTGACTGTGTTCACCATGTGCCTTCTCACTTGAGAGATGCCTTAGATTGGACATTTCTATAGACTTGCTTTAAGTTGGAACATTTTCTTGGCCTTAGAACTGTAAACTAGCAACTTGTTAAATTCGCCTTTTTAAAAGCCATTCCGTTTCTGGTACATTGCATTCCTGCAGCTAGCAAACTAGAGCAAGTATGGAATGTAAAAAAAAAAAAAGAAAAGAAAAAAGTTGGGTAAAGAAGGATGAAGATTATGGCTCAAAGCAGGTGGTTCAATTCCTGTTATCCCCTTCCATGTTCTCCCAGCTTTTTCAGAGTTGTGATTTCCTGGAATCTTACTGCCAGAACAAAAAATAAACAAACAAGCAAACAAATAAATGTGATGCTCATTTCCAAGAGTTGCTTCTGTCGGGGAAAACTACCTCCTTCAAGATCAACTTGTTATATGTAAAAAAAAAATCGACTTGTTCAAGATTTTGGTACACGGCGTTTTCAGTACGTTTACCCTAGCCCCCCACCTCCACCCCTTCCTTTGCGTTCCTTTTCTTCACTTTCTCTCCAGTCCCCCTCTCCTCTTCTCTCCACTGCTCTCTATTCCTCTCCCCTTACCTTTGCAACCTTGCATATTTGCCACTTCAGCCATTTCCTTACCTATGCTTCAGTCCTTCAATGCCAGATGGAACCACTGGGCGATGCACTGCCCATCTTCCTCCGAAACACTGAAAGCCCACATTTATCCTTCTACTAGTCTATTTCTTTAAGTCCACATTTTATCTTGAGCTTCATCCTATTTAAAAGAAGAACGACCTGACTGTTGGAATAGTGTCGGTGGCCTCCGGGGCTGTAGGTCTTCATTCATTATCAGATATGCTAAAGACACCACTGCAGAGGGCAAAGAAGCAGTGATAGAGTCATTGCATGCAGACAATAAATGGGATGTTGTACTGTTCCTCAATATTTGTGAAATATTTCTCAACAGTTTCCTTCTTCTTCAATTTTGATAATAACCAATCATCAATATCCAAGAGTGGACAAAAGAGGTAGCATTCTCTCTGTCCTGATTGTTTTGACTTCCTTTCTCTTCCCGTTGTTTCTGTTGGGTGGAATTTTGGATAAAGAAAAAGAATTGTACTAATAGAAACTTTAGGCTTAGCAGAGGATGGTTTCGATCCATCGACCTCTGGGTTATGGGCCCAGCACGCTCCCGCTGCGCCACTCTGCTCCACAGCCTATGCCTCTTTTTGATTCTTATTAATTTTCACATCACTTAATACAGCGGTCCAGAGAGTTCTTCCCGTCTGTATTTCCTTTCCTCCGCTTCCACCTATCTCCTCTATTCCCTGTCTTTCACCCTAGGCTGGTGCCACATTTCCTTCTCAAAATTGTTGTCTATAAGCAATCTTTAAAGCGCCTGAGCTTTTGCAATTTCAGAAACCCTAAGCTCTGAAATCCCTTCTCGGGAACTTGGCACTGAACCCATTAGGATCTCAAATCTCGATTTCTAGGGTTAGATTTAGAACTCGGATTTTTTCGGTGCCTCCCACAGAGCACGTACTGCCTCTGCAGCTGGGACGCGTTGGCGACTGCATCCTTGGCGAGGCCAAGTGCAAAGCAGGGGCACTGCGGGGTGATTCGGGCCTGTTCCGGCCACGCTGGAGCGATCACGGCGAAATGAAGATGGAGCTGAAGAAGGGGAGGAAGAACACTTTTTTTTTTTTCTGAGAATCGTCGCTCGCAAAAAATGAGGGAAATACGGAGACAAGACGCCAATACACCGCGGGGTTCATTTCCCCAACCGCAGAGAAACTTGTTTCACAAAGATGGTAGCTACTATCTCTTTCGTTACAAGACTGAATAAGTTGTATGTGTGTGTCATGTCTTAACCACTTGGTCTGTGGACGTTGGTTCAGAAAACAGGTTCAAATCGCTTTCTAGTTAGGTCTGTGGACCCGTTTTTTTTTTTTTAATATTTTTATTGATAAATCTTCACACACATACATTCCATTCATGGTGTACAATCAATGGCTTACAATATCATAGCATAGTTGTGTATACGATGATAGTTTTTTAGAACATTTGCATCACTCCAGAAAAAGAAATAAAAAGAAAAAACTCATATATACCATAAACCTTACCCCCTGTCTCATTGACTACTAGTATTTCCATCTACCCAATTTGTTTTACCCTTTGTCCCCCTATTATTTATTTATTTATCCAGATTTGTCCATATTGTGGACCCGCTTTTTTTTATTAATTTTTAATTTCTTAAACATAACAACGAACTCAAACATTCTTACCATATGATCATTCCATTCTACATATATAATCAGTAATTCACAGTATCATCACATAGTTGTATATTCATCATCATGATCATTTCTTAGAACATTTGTATCAATTCAGAAAAAGAACTAAAAAGAAAACAAAAAAATTCATAAATACCATACCCCTTACCCCTCCCTTTCATTGATCACTAGCATTTCAATCTACTAAATTAATTTTAACATTTTTCCCCCTATTATTTATTTTTAATCCGTATGTTTTACTCGTCTGTGTGGACCTGCTTTTGCCAGCTAGTTTTAGTTCTTCCAGAAAAGAAATTGCCTGGATGTTTTAATGTTTTTCCATGGTGTCCTCAAGTTTCCTACTTGTTCTTGTCTTGACCTTCTCTCTTCTTTCTCCCTCCTGATAACATCCTTTAAAAAGTAGTCACTGCTACTTACTCAGCTTATTCAATGTCTCCTCTAGGTCTGTGAACATCATTTCCCCTTTTCTTCCTTTGGCAATTGGTCTTATACTTATCAAATCCCAGTGTAAACTTCCTTTGCTGGAATCTTTCTTTATACCTGAGTCCATGGCCACCTGCTAGAGTCACCCATGCTTACTTACCCCCGTCAGTTTCATGGTTATATGGAATATTCATTTATATGGTTTGAATTGCTCTGATATCTTCTCTACATCTTAGAGATAGCAAGTATTGTTGGAGAGGTGTAACTTTTAAATGGGGTTTTACAAAGACGGGTTATCAATACTCCAAACCTCTTAAGGAACCAGAAACCATCATTCTCCAATGGCCGAGAGAAAGCTGTTTTTGAGATGACGCTGGTCACTGAGATTCTGAATCCAGAAGGATGCTGATTTTTGCTGCATAAAGTCCAATCACAGGAATGCTGGCTGATCCCTTTTCTGAGTTGTTCTTTCCCTCTCAATTCCCCTCTGAGTTTTACAGGGTGCTGGTTCCACTCTTTCTCATCTTTTCTGATCCACAGGATCACAGGATCTCCAGATTCCATGGGGATATTTTATTTTCATTGTTTGCTCCTTACTGTTTTTCATCTTTAATGTCAAAACTATCTTTAAATTTCTATGCAGCTGTTTAAATGCCTTATTTAGAAGCTCCAATGTTGCAGTTGCAGTTCAGCTACTGCTTGCAGCTGTTAAAAGAGCTGCAGATGACATTTTCAGAGGCACCAAACCACTATCTCTCCACATGATTCTGAATATGATTTAAGCTCCCCAACAGGGCCAGCTTTACCACTTGAGCCTATACAAGTGCTCAGCTCACCCCTTACTCCACCCCTCTCTCCTCGGAAGGGCCCTGTTTTGGGGGTTTAATGCCCTGCAGTTGTTCTTTTGAAATTGTTAAGTGTTTTATTTTTCAACATATGTTTTGTGAATTCAATGGGGCAATGTATCATGAGTAGGGGTGGCAAGGTAGGGGGCACTTTGGAGCTTCAACAGCCACCTAGAAGAAAATATATGGAAACATCTTCAGGTCCTTGTGTTAAGCAATGGTTTCTTAGACTTTACATCAAGTGCACAAAAAACAAAAGAAAAAAATAGATGAATGGGACTTCATAAAAATTAAAAGTTTTGTGTATCAAAGAACTTTATCATTAAAGTAAGAAGACACCTACAGAATGGGAGAAAATATTTGGAAACCACATATCCGATAAAGGTTTAATATCTAGAGTATATAAAGAACTCTTACAGCTCAACAACAAAAGAAAAACAACCCAATTAAAAATTGAGCAAATGACTTGAATAGGCATGTCTCCAAAGAAGATACATAAATGCCCAATAAATACATGAAAATATGCTTTGGGTGGGCTATGGTGGCTGGATGGCAGAGTTCCCACCTGCCATGCCAGAGACCCGGGTTTGATTCCTGGTGCCTGCCCATGCAAAAAAGAAAAGATGCTTAACATCATTGGCCATCAGGCAAATGCAAATCAAAACCACAATCAGGTATCATTCCATACCCACTGTTTAAAAAAAGAAATTTGAAAATAAGTGTTGGAGAGGATGTGGGAAAATAGGAACTGCCGTACATTGTTAGTAAGAATGCATATACATTGATTGTGGAAAACAGTTTGGCAATTCCTCAGAAGGCTAAGTATATAATTAGCATGGCCTCATTTCTAGGTATGATCCCACTACTAGGTATGGACCCAAAAGAACTGAAAGCAGTGAACTAAACAGATATTTGCACACCAATGTTCATAGCAGCATTAATCACAATTGCCAAAAGATGGAAGCAACCCAAGTGTCCATCAACCGATGAATGGATAAACAAAATGATACATATAGACAATGGGATATTATTTGATGGTAAAAGAGAATGAAGTTTTGATAAATATGATAACATGGGCAAATCTTGAAGACATCATGTTGAATAAAATGAACCAAACTCAAGAGGACAAATATTGGATGATCTCACTTATATAAAATTAGCACAATATGCAAATTCATAAAGTCAGGTTACCAGGAGCTGGGTTGGGGCAGAGAATGGTGAATTAATGTTTAATTGGTATGGAGTTTGTTTCGGATGATGAAAAAGTTTTGTCAAAGGATGATGATGATGGAAGCACAAGTTTGTGAATGTATTTGAAAATGAATATTTGAAAAGTGGGAAATTTTAGGTTACATGTAAGTTACAGGAAGAAAAAAACCCATAGGGTTGCATAACACAAAGAGTGAAACCCTAAAGGAAATTATGGGCTATCAGTAATAGTGTAATAATAATAATATTGTTTCATTAATTGCAACAAAAGTACCACCCTTATGCAAAATGTCAATAATAGGGAAACTTTGCATGTGTGAGAGGAGGTATGGAAGCTCTGTACTTTCTACATGATTTTTCTGTAAACATACAACTGCTGTAATTAAAAAAAGGGGGAATAGTTGCTTGTTGAAATTGATAGCTGTCTGCTAATTCTGACAGCATATTTTGGGAAATTGGAATAAATATGATTTGTATTTAGCATTAAAAAAAGCAAAATGGTAACAGAAAAATGAACAGTCTCTATTCAGAAGAATGGTTGGAAAAGAATGAGCAGAGAACAGAGAAAAATAATTCAGAATTTCATCATTTAAGGGGGAATATAGAGCAAGAAAGAGTTTCAGGTGCTTATGAATCTGTAGGGATGAGGAGAGAGTAGAAAGTGGAATTTAACCATGGAAGGGCAGGGAGCATTTGCACAGACCCTCCAGCATAGTGGGTTAAGTTAATCACACTTGACTGTCCATGACTCATTTTTGTTATTGGTCAATGAAAACTCTGTCTTACTTTGTTTCATTATATTTCCCTCTAATGTCCCATATCCAGTCCTTTCTTCTCCTCCAACATGTAGACACCCTCTCTAAAGTATTTAATATTATAATTTAGAAAAGAACTATCCTAAACAAAAGTGTTGCTGAGTTGTGTGATTTTAGTTGTCATTAGTCCTGCTACTCCTGATATGTTTTGTCTTTCACTCAACATAGTTTGAAAAATCTATCCTTCATGCCACATTTACAGCTGCTTCATTACCTGTGGCTGTTGCATAGTGAGACTATCAAATGCAGTCACTGCAGTATGCTTGGTGGACATGACTTGCCTCTAGCAATCTGCTATAATGACTATCCTAGGTAAGGCCAACCATTAGCTGAACTGTAATGTCATTGAGGGACAATACTGGGTAGTAATTAAAAAGCTATACAGGACCCTTCTCCCTGGCAATTGGTGCTAAGAGTGTGCAGTGAGTTCTCCGAGCTTGGAACAAACATTTATTATAAAAAAATAAAAACAAAAACCTAAGCTAAAAAAATCTTTTTAACCCCTCCCTCCATTTACAAAAAATCCATGTCTATCTGCCAGAATTTTTTTCCTTCCTCTTTTATAAAATAACCTGGTAAAGCAGCTGAAATCAACCTGTCTGCCCACCTACAGCAGCTCCAAACAGGAACCAAGAAAATTACAAGAGAAATCAGTGAATATCTCAAGGCAAATGAAAAAAGAAAACACAACATATCAAATTTTATGGGATGCAGCAGAGGCAGTGCTGAGAGGGAAATTTATGGCCTTAAATGCCTGCATTAAAAAAGAAGAAAGAGCAAAAGTCAAGGCATTAACTGTTCACTTGGAATAACTAGAGAGAGAAATAACTAACTAATCCCAAAGCAAGCAAAAGGAAAGAAATAACAAAGATTAGAGCAGAAATAAATGCAATTGAGAATATGAAAACAACTGAGAAAATCAACAAAACCAGAAGTTAGTTCTTTGAGAAAACCAATAAAATCAATGGACCCTTAGTTAGATTAACGAAAAAAAAAAAAGAGAGAGAGACGATGCAAATAAATAAAATCAGAAATGGAAGAGGAGACATAACCATTGACCCCGCAAAAATAAAGGAGGGAATGAAAGGATAATATGAGTAACTATATGCTAGTAAACTAGACAACATAGATGAAATGGACAACTTCTTAGAAAGGC
>PVIY010034867.1:15281-26876 GCA_004026745.1 Myrmecophaga tridactyla
GAACATAGATGCAAATCTCCTCAACAAAATATTTACAGATCAAATCCAGCAGCACATTAAAAGAATTATGCAGCATGACCAAGTGGGATTTACTCCAGGTATGCAAGCCTGGTTCAACATAAGAAAATCAATTAATATAATACACCATATCAACAAATCAAAGTAGAAAAACCATATGATCATCTCAAAAAGGCATTTGACAAAATTCAACATCCTTTCTTGATGAAGACACTTCAAAGGATAGGAATAGAAGGGAACTTCCTCAACATGATAAGGGGAATATATGAAAAACCCACGGCTAACATCATCCTCAAAGGGGACCCACGGTTAACATCATCCTCAAAGGGGAAAGACTGAAAATTTTCCCTCTGAGATCAGGAACAAGACAAGGATGCCCACTGTTACCATTGTTACTCAACATTGTGCTGGAAATTCTAGAGCAATTAGACAAGAAAAAGAAATAAAAAGCATCCAAATTGGAAAAGAAGAAGTAAAACTCTCACTGTTTGCAAATGACATGATACTATATCTTGAAAAATCCAGAAAAATCTACTAGATTTTTCAAAGCTACTAGAACTAATAAATGAGTACAGCAAAGTGGCAGGATACAAGATCAATGCCCCCAAATCAGTAGTGTTCCCAAACACTAGTAATGGGCAATCTGAGGAGGAAATCAAGAAAAAAATTCCATTTACAAATGCAACCAAAAGAATAAAATATTTAGGAATATATTTAATTGGAAACACAAAAGTCCTGTACACAGAAAACTACAAGACATTGCTAAAAGAAATCATGGAAGACCTAAATAAATGGAAGAGCATATCGTGTTCATGGATTAGAAGACTAAATATAGTTAACATGTCAATTCTACCCAAATTGATTTATAGATTCAATGCAACACCAATTAAAATCCCAAAAACTTATTTTGCAGAAATAGAAAAAACAATAACCAAATTTATTTGGAAGGACAGGGTGCCCCAAAGAGCTAAAAACATATTGAGAAAGAAAAACTAAGTGTGTGTGTGGGGGGGGGTAACACAATGCCTGACTTTAAGGCATATTATGAAGCTACAGTGGTCAAAACAAGATAGATATATTGACCAGTGGAACTGAACTGAGTGTTCAGAAATAGTCGCTCTCATCTATGGACAATTGATCTTTGATGAGGCAGTCAAGCCAGCCCACCTGAGAAAGAGCAGCCTTTTCAATAAGTGGTGTATGAAGTACTGGATATCCATATGCATAAGAATGAAAGAGGATCCATATCTTACACCCAATACAAAAATTAACTCGAAAACAAAGACCTAAACATTAGAGCTAAGACTATAAAACTTTTAGAATAAAATGTAGGGGAATATTGTATAAATCTTGTAATAAAGGTGGTTACTAGGATTTACACCCAAAGAATGAGCACTGAAAAAAGAAATAGATAAATGAGATCTCCTCAAAATGAGACACTTTTGTGTACCAGAGAACTTTGTCAAGAAAGTAGAAAGGGAGCCTATGCAATGGGAGACAATATTTGGAAACCATATATTGGATAAAGGATTAGTATCCAGAATATATAAAGAGATTCTTCAATTTAACAACAAAAACACAAACAACCCAATTTAAAAATGGGGAAAAGACATGAACAGACACCTCTCAGAAGAGGAAATACAAATGGTTCGTTAAAAGGCACATGAAAAGATGCTCAACTTTACTGTCTATAAGGGAAATGCAAATGAAAACCACAATGAGGTAGCATCTCATACCCACTGGAATGGCCATTATTAAAGCAAACAAACAAACAAACAGAAAACAACAAGTGCTGGAGAGGATGTGGAGAAAGAGGAACACTTATCCATTGTTGGTGGGAATGTAAAATGGTAGTTTGGTGGTTCCTCAGGAAGCTAAGTATAGATTTGCCATATGATCCAGCAATCCCATTACTAGGTATATATTCAGAGGAAATGAAGGCAAGGACACAAACAGACATTTGTACATTGATGTTTATAATGGCATTATTTATGATTGTCAAGAGGTGGAAACAGCCCAAATGTCCATCAAGGGATGAGTGGCTAAACAAGCTGTGGTATAGACAAACAATGGAATATCACACAGTTCTAAAACAGAATAAAGTCATGAAGCATGTAACAATGTAGATGAACCTTGAGGACTTTATGCAGAGTGAAATTAGCCAGAAACAAAAGGACAAATAGTATATGGTTTCACTAATACGAACTAAAATTAATGAGTGAGCTTGGAAAGTTGAAATTAAGAATACAAGGTACCCAGTTGGTGGGAGCCACAGTGGCTGTGGCACCATTGCTGAAAACTCACAGCAATGAAAACTTTAACAAAATCGATATGTCTTTGGATGATATAATAAAGTCGAATTGAAATGAAAGAAGCAAAATTTTCTGAGACTAAATAGAAGATGCCAACAAAGTGTATTCTTTTTCATGGTAGTAAGTACACAATTATGTGATGATGTTGTAGGCCATCAGTTGTGCACCATGTGTGGAATGTGTGTGTGTGGAGATTTCTCAATAAAAAAAAAAGGAAGGCAGACCTTCTCAGACAAAATCAAATGCAGAGGAAACCATCCTCCCAGCGATTCAGGATGAGAATAAGACGGGGAATCCAACAGAATTCTGGTTTTGGTAAGAAAAGTTTGAGCCCGAGAGGAAGAGTCATGCCTGGAAGGACTTGTCCTTATGGGGTTATCACTTGCCTTGCACTAGGAAAGCAATTGGAAATAAAAAAAGCAATTGGTCCTATGCATCAACCACCTCTAAGTGACAAGTATATACAGCGATATTTTCCTGTTTAAAAAGAAAGGCAATCTCTCTCTAAGGCAACTCAGCAGGTGAGTTCACTGCCCTCCCTCCTACATAGGACATGACTCCCAGGGGTGTAAATCTCCCTGGCAATGTGGGACAGAAAGCCTGGTATAAGCCAGGTCCCAGCATCAGGAGAATCAGAAAGCCTTCTTGACCCAGGCGGAGGGGAAAGAAATGGGACAGGTTGGAGTTTCAGTGCCTGGAAGATTTGGGGCAGTGCCGAAAGGTTGTCCTGGAGATTGTTTGTGTGCATTATATAGATGTCCCTTTTTGGTCTGTGGTGTGTTGGAATGGATGGAGGGCGGTGCCTGAGGCTGTTGTTGAGCTGTGTTCCAGTGGCCTGGATTATTGAAGATGATTGTATAGGGATGTGACATTTGAGGTGTGACTGTATGGTTGTGAGTGCCTTATGTCTGGTGTTCCTTGTGTCCAGGGTGTGGGCAGGTAAGTGGAGAATATGAGTGAAAAATAAATAAATGGAAAATGTGGGGGGACAAAGTGTAGAGTGAATTGGGTAGATGGAGGCACTGGTGATTGGTGGGTGGAGGGGTGGGGTGTGTGGTGTGTGTGAGTTTTTTCTTTTTTCTTTTTGTTTCTTTTTCTGGAGTGATGCAAATGTTCTGAAAGATGATCATGGTAGTGAGTGCACAACTATGTGATGATATGCACGTCGGCGTGCACCATGTGTGGAGTGTGTGTGTGAAGATTTCTCAATTAAAAAAAAAAGAAAGGAAGGCAGACCTTCTCAGACAAAATGAAGTGTAGAGGAAACCAGTTGCCATTCTCAAGAGATCTAACCAGTTAAACAGAAAAAATAATATTCCAGCCAATTTTACCAGAAGTGGAAATACATTAAACCATCAGAAAGACATGAGTCAGGTAATTTTTCTTTTCAGAAGAAGCCTGAAGGTTCAGGCTAAACTCAAAGCAGAACAACTGCTAGACGATGTAGTAATTAAGAGAACTCACCAATGCAGACTTCCATGACCAATGGAGAAATTTTAGCTGTATCCATTAACAATTCTGGAGCATTGCAGTGCCCACTAACTCAGAAACCATGATTAAGTCATACTGCTGTACCCTCATTCTTGGCAAAACGGGAACAAATTTAATACAAAGGTGTACCCCTACAATTTGACATAAATGGTGTTGGAAAACAGGCAGGGATGACTTTGAATGAGCAATTTGGGATTCTGAAGGAACAAAGAACCATTCTCACATTCAACAAAAGAGAAAATTTTGTAACCATGGGATAGATTCCATTTCAAAGGGACTTTTTGAGTGACAACTCTATTTGAAAAGTTGAATTGCTTGAAAACTTTGTCATAGAAATTCAAGTAACTTTATTACAAAATATTCACAAGGCGAAATAACTATTTTTATTTTTGAAGTATAAAATAATGTCCTGAAGGACGGGGAATATATACCTATGTGTCCTTAAAGTTTCCATAGTAGGCTCAGCAGAACAATCCTCTATTTGAGCTCTTTGATTCCTCATGCAGCAGAAGAAAGACAAAGACAGAAATCAATTATTTTTATGATAGTGATATTTAGAATCTTGTCTCTTTTGCCTATTTTTTCAGACTTTGCCATGGTAAATCTTGGTCTTTGGAAATATGAGTAGGACCCTTTGTTGCTGTCACTTATACTTTAATAGTGTTGATGTAATAGGTGCAGTTGCCTTTTCTTCAGTAGAAATGTTTTTAAAAAATTCATGAGAGGTTTTAAAGAATCATCACATGATCTTCCCATTTCTCCTCTGGAAACTTCTTTCTCCTGTCCAGTTGGGGCTGCAGAAGTAGGAATTTCTAAGAAATATTTCTGCTCACTCAAAAGTCTTGTGTTGGAGGGATCATCCCATACTGGACACTATACTCCTAGTACTTCTAAAGGAATGGAAGATCTCCACAAAGCAGCAGTAGGTGATTACAATTATGAAAAGCACAGCTTGATGCCTAAAAAGGAAAAGATATGGAGAAAAGGAGAATTTGACCACAAGACAGTAACATGTCCTACAAGGGTGAGGTAGTGTCAAATCAGTAAACCCCTCCTGGAGACACTTTGGATCCATTTTAGACACAACAGGCATGAAGGCTGGCACAATACCTGAACCTGTCACCCTACCAGGTCAGAGGCTGGTTACAAAAGAAGAATTTCCTATATAGAAAATGTTTCCAGAAAACAGAAGAGATCAACCAAATATGTATTGGACTTACAACAGCAGCAGAAGCAATCCCAGCTAAACTTCTTCCCTGGAACAAAAGCCTAGGGTTTCACATTCCATGAGACAAATCATAAACAAAGTCTGTGGAATGCTGTCCTTCTCTGCATAAAAAGCTTTCTAATTAACTTCTTCAGGTACATGTTATTAGAAACTGCTCCAGTGCCTTCAGCCCTCAACTGTATTTTTTCTTACCTCAATTCTAAATATATGTTTATCAGCCTACCTAAAAATAAAAATAAATGAAAATTTCCTGCCTTGAATCCCCATCTCCAATTGTTGTCCATCCTTTTCAAAGTCAAATTTCTTGGAAAAGTAATTTCTAGTCCCTATCGCTTTTGTATTATTAATCCCATTACTCAGAAATAGTTAGTCAGCAGTGAAGAGACTTTACTATGAGACATTACTTTTTGTGAAAAAAAGGTCTTTTTGTAAAATAATACTGGGAATAGTCAGAAATTGACTTTTTTTTAATGTTATAACTTGGTAAAATAAAAAGTTTTCAATTTTTTGTTATCTGAAACTCCCCAATTTTGCTTTAGTCTCCTTTTGGACATTGTTTTCTATATTGTCCCAGAAATCACACTTGCCTAAAAACCTGTAAATATCCTCCTCTAACACTCCCATTCTCAGACATCAAGACTGTTTAATAAATAGGTCTAGTAAATTAAATTTGGCTTGATCTTCAATATTTATTTGGGGGGAGCCATTAATCAACACTATTTTTTTTAGATAGTATAACCACCACTAAAAATTTCTGAAGTCTTTTAGCCAGAATACATAAAAAAAACACTTACAATTCATTGATAAGACACGTGCAAAAACAACTAGAAATAAGCAAAAAAAAAGTTAATAGTTTACAAAAGAAGTTATATAAATGACCAATAATCACACGAAATGATGCTCAACATCACTATTCATTAGGGAAATGCAAATAAAAATCACAGTGAAATAATACTATATATACTCTTTAGCATGATAAACTTAAAAAAGACAGATATACCAAGTGTTGGCAATTCTCAAATATTTCTGATAGCCAAGCATACCTTTATCATCTGTCCCAGTAATTCCATTCCTAAGTATATATCAAGAGAAATTAAAATGCATGTCCATGCAAATATTTATGCAGAGATGTTCATAAGAGCTTTATTCAGACAAAATCTGAAATAACCCCAAGAGTCATCAACAGGTAAAACAGATAAAGAAATGGATTACTGTCAAAATTCAACAGAATATATAAATAAAGTGGGACACTATATTATATGTAAACTATTTCTCAATAAAGTTAATTTTAAAAATTAAAAAAAAATTCATCAGAATTCCAGTTTGAGGAATTCCCTTAAATATCTGTAACTCAGCTCTTTTTTCAGGTAGTGTTAGGTTGATTACTCAGAATGGTAAATCTTTAGTGACAAACTTTTAATAAAAATTTTGGCTCTAGGCATTAGTCTCAGTTTAAGATGTTGGTGTTCAAAGACTGTAAATGTATGTTTACAAAGTTATCTGATAAGGCCTTGTAGGAGAAGTTCCAGTGTAAAAAATCTCACAGTTTGTGTTTAGTAAATGAAGAAAGCTTGAGAGGGAGTAGCAGATTGAAGAACAGGTAACTGAGTGAAAAACTTCAAAATCCAGCTCAGAGGTATTCTGTTTGGATGTAATATAGTCTTGGGTCCAGTATCCATAAAGTATTTTCAAGCAATATTTAAAAAAACTATAATTATTAAAATAGATTGAGTCCCATAGATATTTTGGTAGTAAAGTTGAAAACCATAAAGTCCTGGATTTTCTTCTTACTCAAAAAGTTGATTATAAAAGCTCTTAAGCTTGCTAAATTAGGCAGTATCCTACTCCAAAAACAAGAATATACTTGTCTATGTCACAAAGGAAAATAATGCAAATGTGTTAGGAAGGTTGCATTATAACCTTGCTTTATACCTCCCACTTTGATTTAATTTACAGTACAAAGCTCAGGCATTTATGGGGAGAAAACAATTTGGTTTTTCCCCCTTCTGGTGTGGTGCAGGGAGTTAGTTTTTTTATGCCAAGACCTTAGAGTCCTCAGATAGTTGTGTAAGTTATGGCCAAAATGCAGCAAAAAATTCCAGCTACAAGTTATAATTTTGGTTTTCTCTAAATGGGTGTTAGTTTCTCGAGAGTACAGTATTAGTGTTTACTTTTCTGATTAAAAAAAGAGCCAAAAACATTTACTTTATCACTCTTGCCTGCCTTGTATTGTATACTAGATTTCATTGTCACTCATGCTTCTTAGGTTTCTTATTGGTTTACTCAGAAGCCATGGAAAGCTGTCATTAACAGTTTCATGCTTATACCAAAGAACTAAATTTGATCCTAAGTATCTGATATTTTGAAAATACTTGTACTGATAAAAGATTATTGGAAGTCAGTTGCAGTATTTGAAAATAAACTCTAGTCTCTCCTAAGCTATTTTATGCTTTTTGTAGAGGTCAAAGTACCTTTGCAAAACATTTTTGCAAGTATGAATATTTGTATTTGGTCCAGGAACAATACATTTAGAATTACTGTAGCTTATTTTAAAGCAAAGGAAAACACAACTGAACATGAGTTTGCTGTCTTTAGAATAATTTGTGAAATATGGCGTGGAGGTAGTTTTTATTTTCTTGTTATTTTAAGTATTGTATAGAGCTATTATTGCCTTTTTTATACCTTAAAAATTACCCCAAGTATTGACAGTAAGTGCATCAAACAACAAAATGTCTTTGGTATATTTAACATTTGTTCTTTGTGCAAAAACAAAACAAAACAAAAAACCCCACAAACAGAGTAAAATATAAAAACAAATTAATGTTTTATAGACCCTGGGAAAAAGAATTTTCAGCAAAGTACAAAAATTTAAAGCATTCTTTTCTTTAATTTTGCATTTCTGTTCTGCAGAATAGTTCAGAATATCACTTCTGTTTTAGATAACAGAATTTATAACTGATCAAGGAAACATAATTTGGGTTATAAAAATCTTTCTTTAATAAAAATTCCTTAAACAGTGAAAAAAAAAAGCTATACAGGAAGAAAAGCTCATTTAATACCAACACTGCAAGAAATCTAAGATCTTACCATTATTCCACATAGAACTTCAAACCTACGTAATTCTTGTCTTCTGAAAAATAAGGGAGGTAGAATTTCAAATTATTTAATTCTCACAAGAAATATCAAAGGGAGCTTTTAATTTAGTGCATTTTAACAGCAGAAGGATTTTTTATCTCTTGATGATCTAAAAAATGTTTTCACCACTGCCTATTTCCCTCTGGGAGAAGGAATTGAAACTAAACACCTTGTAACTATTCTAGAATTCTTCAGTTTAGGAATTTTTGTTTGTCTATTGTTTGGTTTGAGGTGAGAGAGGAACTTCTCTCTTTGCTGCTGCTTCTTTGGGGTGTTCCAATACTTCTCCAGTGTTCCAAGAACACTGGAATCAACTGGAGCGAGGGGCTCTTCTGTGTCTTAGGACAGGGTTGATCCCTGAGTGTTCCAAGCTGAAACTTTTGATTGAGCATACGGAGAACAAAAAAGGAATTGTGTCAGAAGTGGGATTCGAACCCACGCCTCCATGCGGAGACCAGAACCCCCAACTTCAGGAAGCGAACGCTTGAGTCTGGCGCCTTAGACCACTCGGCCATCCTGACACACGGAAAGTCCGTCTCACCAGTGTCTTGTTGTAGACTCTGATAGATCACTTCCCAACAGAATCCAATAAAAGCAGTTTCCGGAATTCGTTGGATTACGCGGCATCTCTGAACTCACTGACTGCGAAATGGAAAAGCAAGACAGTAAGTGTTAGAGCCCAGGCGAGTTATCCTTTCAGTGCTGCAGCGGGGATTGGGGTGGGGAGGGGAGGGGCGACGGCTGGGTGTTGGGGGCGCTTCTTCCCTCCTCTCCCGCGCCCGGCCACGCCTTTCCCTGTCCTGAGACCCGGGCTTCCCTGGCCTCCCGCCCGCGGCCGAGTTCCTCCTTCCGCACTGACCCGGTCTGGGTCTCCACCTACCGCCGGCTCCCGGAACATTTTGCTGGTGACTTGAAGCCCTGATCCAGCAGGTCCAGTTAGACACTGCCCAGGGCCAGTGGAATCTTTTACTGGACAAATGTCTACACCCCCTGCTTTGGACAAGGGGCGTGGGGGATCACATCAAGAGAAAAGGACATTCCCTTTGTTCTCCCCGACCCAGGCTGTGAGTTCAGGACCGTGCTAGAAACATCTCTCACTTCACAGTTCAGTAACCATCACAGGCTTCTGCCCTACAGGCTGCTTTACATGAATAATCCTCAGATGTTTCTCAGTAAGTACTACCCACCTTGACAGGCAGCACCTGTTTGCCTTTTGTGACTGAAGAATATGTTTCAATGAGTGTGAAAATGAAATAGCACCCAGCCCAGCCCCCCCCCCCCAAAAGAAATGATCCTGTTGCAATGATTTTTCTAGAATTGAGTTAGGAAGGTATTGCTGTCTGCTAAAGCTGCTGGAATGCAATATACCAGGAATGGGTTGGCTTGTACGAAAGGGACTTATTAAATGACAAGTTATAATTCTAAGGCCATTTTTATATGAAATGTCCAAACTAAGGTATCAACAAGAAGATATCTTCATTCAAGAAAGTCCAATTCAGGTGAGTAAAATAAATACATTAAAAATAAATAAATAAGGCGGGCCACAGTGGCTCAACAGGCAGAGTTATTGTCTGCCTTGCCAGAGACTTGGGTTCCATTCCAGGTACATGCCCAAGCAAAATAAATAAATAAATAAATAAATAATAGTTGGAACAAATGTTAAATACTAGTACCAATGAAAGGTAGTGGCAAGGGGTATAGAAAAAAAATAGGGGGAACAAAGGTTAAAATATATTGGGTAGATGGAGATACTAGTGGTCAATGAGAGGGAGGAATAAGGGGTGTGGTATGTATGAACTTTTTCTTTTTATTTCTTTTCCTGGAGTTCTTTTTCTGGAGCAAATGTTCTAAAAAATGATTATGGTGATGAATATACTATTATGTGATGATATTGTGAGCCATTGATTATACACCATGTATGTATTGTTTGTTAAGAATGTTCGTGCATGTATGTTGTTCTGGTTTGTCAATAAAAATTAAAAAAATTTTTTTAATAATCTTGATATCCCATCTCACATCATATAAAAGTTCAACTCAAATTGGATCACAGATGTAAGCAAAGAGGGTAAAATTAATAAAATATCTAAGGAAAAAAAAGGAAAGTCTGATTGCATTTGGGGTTCTGCTGTCACATGGGAAGGCACATGGTGATATTTGCTGGCCCTTAAAGTGTTGGTAGGTTTCCCTTCTTTCACCTTCTGGTTCATGTGGCCGCATCCCTGAGCATCTGTCTGTCTCAAGCATCTGTGTATCTCGCTGTCTGTGTTGGCTCTCTTAAGGACTCCAGTAAACTAAGATCCACCTTGAATGGGCGGGAGGTCACAGCTCTATGGAAATAACCTAATCAAAATGTCCCACCCACAAGATTGGATTTTAAAAGCATGGCTTTTCTGGGATACATAAGAGTTTCAAACCAGCACAGAAGGAGAGAAACAGTTTAAAATTCTTGTAAAGAGTACTATCACTAAGTTTCTATAATTAAACTGTAGGCAAGTTTGAAGGTATTATGTACCCCCAAAAAGCCATGTTTTAATCCTGATCCAATCTTGCGGGAGCAACTGTTTCTTTTAATCCTAATTCAATAATGTAAATTGGAAAACTTTGATTACATTATCTCCATAGAGATGTGGCACGCCCAATTGTGGATGTGACCTTTTGATTAGGTGGAGATGTGACTCCCATTCCACGTGGGTCTAGATTAGTTTACTGGAATCCTTTAAAAGAGGAAACATTTTGGAAAGACTCAGAAATGACAGAAACAACACACCCAACAGAAATTTCAGAGTAGAGCTGACATAGATGCCAACACTTGGGGAACAGAGACGTGGGTGGTTGGTGATGCTTGGAGCCCAGCAGTCGTTGCCATGGGATAGAAGCAAACCAGAACCTGGAGAGAGCCAAGGGAAGCCAGAGAAGAAAGTGAGCCCTGGAGAAGCAAAGTGAGGAACCCCCACAGGAACAGGTGCTGAAAGCAACAGAGACCAGGAGCAAGGGACCAGCAGATATCAGCCATGTGACTACTTAGCTAACAGAGGTGTTATAGATGCATTGGCCTTTCTTGAATTAAAGTATCTTTCCCGGGATGCCTTAGTTTTGCCATTTTCATAGGCTTAGAACTGTAAACTTGTAACCTATTAAATTCCCTTTATAAAAGCCATTCCATTTCTGGTATATTGCATTCTGACAGCATTTAAGAAACTAATACAGATTGTAAAGGTCTAAATGTATAATACACTTAAATTTGGGGAGTTATTTTAAAATCTTTAATTTCCATACAAATATTATTACCATAAAATTAAATGAGAAGCATCTCTTCTAAAATTATATTTATGTTTGTAGGTTTTACTCTTTTTATTTTGACTATATATTTTCCTCTATATTAACAATGCAATGACAGCAGTATGCAAAATT
>PVIY010034868.1:0-26781 GCA_004026745.1 Myrmecophaga tridactyla
CCTAGGTGAAAGAACAAACTATTCAAGGGTATCAGATGCCAAAAAACCAACAAAAAATTATGAGTCATACTAGGAAAATGAACAAATGACCCAGTGAAAGGACCAAACTAACATCTGAAATGGGATCAAAAAAAGATGTAACACCTAGTTGATGTTCAATCAAATGTGTAAAATCAGTCAAAAATTGTATCAATGAGTTGAGGGAAGACATAGCAAAAGAAATGAAGGAAATAAAGACGACATTGGATGACCATAAAGAAGAACTTGAAAGCTTGAGAAAGCAAATGGCAGAACATATAGAAATGAAAAGCACAATAAAAGAGATGAGAAGATTGATGTAGACTTACAATAGCAGATTTCAAGTGGCAGAAAGGATTAGTGAACAGGTATCTGAAATCCTTCACACAAAAGAAAAGATAGGGAGAAGAATGAAAAACCATGAGCGGGGGCTCAGGAAATTAAATGACAATAAAGAAGCATACAAATGTAGTTGTTATGGATGTCTCAGAAGGAGAAGAGAAGGGAAAAGGGGCAGAAAGAATAATGGAGTAAATAATTCTTTATTTACACGATGTTGAATAACAATTTTGGCAGTGAGCATTCTTGTTTTTTCCTGATCTTAGAAGGAAATTTTCAGTCTTTCCCCATTGAATATGATGTTGGCTGTGATTTTTAAAATATATTCCTTTTATCATATTGAGGAATTTTTCTTCAATTCATATCCTTTAAAGTGTTTTCATCAAGACATGATGCTAAATATTGTCAAATGACTTTTCTGCATCAATCAAGATGATCATGTGTTTTTCTGCCATTATTTATTGATGTGGTATATCATCTATGGACCATTGATCATTGATAAGACAGTCAAACCAATCGACCTGGGAGAGAAGAGCCTCTTTACTTTCCAAACAGTTTTCTTTGGAAAACTGGATATCCATGTCCAAAGAAAAATAAAAATGAAAGAGGACTCCTATTTCACACCTTATACAAAAATTAATTCAAATGAATCAAAGACCTAAACATTAGTGCTAAGACTATAATAAATTTAGAAGAAAACATAAGAAAATATCCTAAAGATCTTGTGATAGAAGGTGGTTTCCTAGATCTTACACCCAAAACAAGAGCAATGAAAGAAGAAATAAATAAATTGGATCTCCTCAAAATTGAACACATTTGCACATCAAAGGACTTTGTCAGTAAAATAAAAAGGCAGCTACGCAATGGTAGACAATATTTGCAAACCACTTCACAGATAAGGGTTTAATATCTAGAATATATAAAGAAATTCTACAACTCAACAACCAAAAGACAAACAACTCAATTTAAAAAATGGACTAAAGACATAACAGACACTTTTCAGAAGAGGAAATATAAATGGCTCAAAATCATTAAAAGATGCTCAACCTCACTGGCTATTGGGAGATTCAAATCAAAACCACAATGAGATATCATCTCGCACTGGCTAGAATGGTCACTAAAAACAAAACAAAGCAAAACAGAAAACCACAAGAGAATGTGGAGAAAGAGGCACACTTATTCACTGTTGGTGGGAATGTGGAATGGTGCAACCTCTCTAGAAAGCAGTTTGGTGGTTTCTCAGGAAGTTAAGTTTAAAATTGTCACATTATCCAACAAACTTACTACTAGGTACATATTTGGAGAAACATATTTATATGAAACTTCACAAAAACACAAATGGATATTTTCACATTAATGTTTGCAGTGGCATTATTCTTGATTGCCAAGAGTTGGAAACAGCCTAAATGTCTATCAATAGATGAGTGACTAAAAACCCGTGGTATATACATACGATGGAATGTTATGCAGCTGTATGATAGAATAAATTCATGCAACATATAACAACATAGATGAAACTTTCACGAGGACATTCTACTTGTGAAATTAGCCAGAAACAAGAGGACAAATCTTATATGGTCTCACTAATATGAATTAACATTAATTAAAATTAAGAACATAGGTTATCTGGAGATACAAAGTGGGTAGAGATTAGATAATTGATGCTGAAGGAGTACAGAAAGTTCAATAGGAACAATATTCAATTCTAGAAACAGAGAGCACAATAATATCTGATGGCAGCACAATATTGTAAGTACACTGAATGAAGCAGAGTGGGAGTATGGTTGAGGGAGGAGGGCTTGGAGCATGTATGACACCAGAAGGAAAGATAGAAGATAAGGACTGGTATGGCACATCTTAGCAATGCCTAGAGTGGACAATAATGTTGGCTAAATTTATAAATATAAGAATGTTTTTCCATAAGGAATAAAAAATGAATGTCATCATTGCAAGATGTTGAAAATGGGATGGTATACAGGAGAGAGAAATGCATTCAATACCAACTAGGACCTAGTTAATAGTAACATTATAATATGCTTCCATAGAATGTAACAAAGGCAATATGCCAAAGTTAAATGTCAATAAGCGGAGATATGATGGAGGAGGATGCAATTCTTCGCAGAAGTGGGAATGTCCTCATATAGGTTGTGGTGGTGAAGGCATGGCTATTTTTTACTTAGGTTGAATTCTATGATGTGTGAATAAAGCTATTTAAAAATAAACAGAGAGATATAAGTGCTGGATAAAATGTGGAGAGAGAGAGGTACCTATTCACTGTTGGTAAGGAAAGAGTGGAGCAGCCTCTCTTGAGGGCAGTGTTATAGCTTCATATGAGTCTGGGGGGGGGGTTGCCATATGATCCTGCAACCCTGTACTTAGGTGTATACTTGGAAGAACTGAGTGGGGACATGTATGGAAAGTTGTCCACTCATGTTTGTGGCAGCAGTGTTCATGCTATGCAGTGGATGGAGATGGCCTAAGGGTACATCAGCAGAGGAACAGAATGGGGAACTCTAGAGTATACATAACAAAGATTATTGAGCAACTGGAGGAAGAAATGAAGTTGCAAGGCATGCAACAAGTTGGATGCACATTGAGGACAGTATGTTGAGTGAAATAATCCAGAAACAAAAAGACAAATATTATAATGCTTCTCTAATATGGACTAAGTATAATGTGCAAACTTTGAGAATTGAATTCAAGACTATAAATTATCAGGTGAAGGCTTATTGAAAAGATTCCTAGATTGTATGCTCTTACAGCAATCACATGTGTTCCAGACTCGTAACTGTTTTTTCTAAATTCTGAGATGCTGAGTTCATGTGTGCAATCTGGTCATTCCCTAGAACTTTGGATTTTTGTATGACACCTGAGAGTCGGAGCTAGAGCTCTGTAGCTATGAAAGTCAACATTACACCATGCAACAACTGTTAAAAACTCTGAAAAAATGATCAGACTTTAATTAGAGCAATGAATGAAGCTGATCTGGGTAAGATTAAGATAAATTAGACCAAAGAGTAAGGGGTGATATTGACTATATTTTAAAATCCCAACTTCTGTGTGAAATCAAAGGAAGAGCTATGTTTCTTTGGTGAAAAATTTGTATTTTTGTTAACACACTACCTGGTTTAACTTGTATGGTCAGCTTATTTGAACACCATAACTACATAGAACATTGAATAGGGAGTGAGATCTTGTTTGTTTATTCAGGCTGGTGTGATGCCCTGATACATCCCAGTGTAATCTGGACAGAAAAGTAAAAAGTGCTTGCAAAGTCCCCTTAAGCAACTGGAGAAAAGGTGGAAGCACTAAACTTCCCCTCCTGGGGAAGTACTGTAGATTGCCAATTTGATGGTTCAGGACCTTGATCTCGGGGCTGGCCCTTATGAAACCTTTTCCTGCAAGAGTGAAGCTAAGCCTACTTATGAGCATGCCTAAGAGTCACCCCAAGAAAACCCCTTTTGTTGCTCAGGTGTGGCTTCTCTCTCTAAGTCAACTTCACAGATGAGCTCATGCCCTCTCCATGTGTGGAGCATGACTCTCAGGGATGCAAATCTCCCTGGCAATGTGGGACTTGACTCCTGGGGATGACCACTGCCCTCATATCATGAGATTGTGAAAGCGTTATTAACCAGAAAGGGGAAGAGAAATGAAACAAAATAAAGTTTCAGTGGCTGAGATATTTCAAGTAGAGTCAAGATATCATTCTGGAGGTTATTCTTGTGCAACATATAGATATCCCTTTTCAGTTTTTGTTGTACTGTAGTAGCTAGAGGGAAATACTTGAACCTGTGGAAATGTAATCCAATTCCTAAAAAATTCCTGTAGAATTTTTAAGGTGTGATCAAGTGATTATGAAAACCTTATGACTGATAGTCCCATCATCCAGTATATAGACACGATGAGTAAGAAAAAAAAAGACAAATAAATAAATAGTTGGGGAAAGTGGGTGTATGGATTGTCTTGGGAGTTCTTTTTTACTTTTATTTTTACTCTAATTTTTTTTTGGAGTAATGTAAATGTTCAAATCTTCAAAAATCTATTGTAATGGTGAATGCACAGCTATATGACGATAATGATGAGTCCAAGTCCACAGTAGAATTTGCTGATTTTCATACAGGAGATTTAAATTTGTAGGTCATTCAGGGCCTCAAGGAGATACATCTGAAAACACAAAATGTAGACATATATTTCAGACACAACAAAGGATTAACATCAGCATAGAAAAGACAAAGAATTTTGAGATTAACTCATGCAATTACTTCATTTTAGAGCTAAACAATGTGAGCTTAAATAGCTAGCTAGTGAGTTTAGAGGAATAATTCACAAAGACAGAACAGAAATCATACCTCTTAACTTCCAGCCTAGTGGGTTTTCTCAATAAAACTATATGCCTCAATAAAACTATATAGAAAATGTCATGGAAAAAGCTAGAATTATTTATATTTTGATAGAATCACTCTAATCTATTTGAAAATGACCTCTATTGCCTGAGACGAATTGCTTTCTATCACTGAACAGTGCTCTTCCCAATCCCCTAGTTCTTCCTTTGTACAGAGTAAAATAAAATTTAAAATGAGTCAGACAGCATAAAGATCAGAAAAACATGAACTTTGAAAAATCTTCACATTAGAGAAATTAATTGAAACTATTAAAGTGCTGTGTATGGAATTAATTCTACAAGACATAATACAATTCAATGATTGAAATTTCTGTATAGGAGACAGATGATGTGGACTAAAATAACAAAATATTTCAGGAAAAAGAAAATATTTGACATAAATACTTCACAGAGGATAGTAATTGGAAGGGAGTTGAGAGGGATAGAGACAGGGCAGCAGGGATACCTGCCTGATGAGTCAGGAGAAGTGCATTTTTAGAGGTGAAATTCAGAGAGCTTAGTCTTCTTTTCCATAAATAATCATCACCTCCAAGACAAAGCTATATATAAGGTTCTTCCTAATGAGAAAGAAGCTAATTAGCTGCACAGAACAGTAGCTCACTCATGCTGCTGGCAAGGCCAGCACCCAATCCATTATTCATTTCTCTGGGGAGTTGGGTCTTGGAGTGGCATTGGTTTCCCTAAAAGAAAGGTACTTAAAAGTTGTCTAGTGAAGCACAGGGGAAGAGGAAAGCTTGAAGTAAAATATAATAATCACATTTCAGGTGCAGGTTATTGGGGTACAGATTGTTTGGGAGAGGGAGTGAAAAAAGATTTAGGGTGGACAATCATACCTTCATGCATAGTGTCAGGAATGAAATTTGAAGAAATAAATCCTTACTCTGCTATGTAAGGACAGTGCATGTAATCATTAGGTGAATCAGAATAAACTGATTTTTCGACTGTTATCAATTATAGAAATGTTTATCTGTGAATAGTTACATGTGTTTCCAAATTTAGAGTGCTAGGTTGGAGATCTCCTTGAAAGGTTGTTTTTTTTCAATTGTAAGTAAAGTGTTTATTTCAGAAACTGAGTTCACCACTTATAAATACACTAAAACACAGTCAATGCAAATTTAAATTAAGCATAGGGACAATATTTCAACAAAATGACTTTTCTCAAAAATCATAGGCAAATGAGTGACCTGTTTCACCCAGAATATTTAATCTGTCGAATTGGGAAAATGAATCCTTTTGTAGATATGAGAGCAACAACTTTAAAGATATTTTGTGAAAAGAACCTGAGAACAGATACTTCATTATGATGTCCTTGGGATTCTAAATTACCCTACATAATGGCTGAATCTTCCCTAATAAAAGGAAACACCTAAACATCTAAGGCTGTTCTTACAACTGCAATTTAACAAGCTTTCCTGTAAATGAGCCATTTCTTTTGCAAAGAATTTCATACATGATTTCTTCAAACTGGGAGTCAGCACAATTTTTAAAAGAGCTGTCTTTTAAAAATTTCTTAAATTAGAGGCTTAGTGATTTAATAAACCCAATTTCTCTGTAAACTTGTCATATTGTGCACTGTTTTACTAGTAACAATGAACTTACCAACCGTGATTAACATTTCAGAGATGCTCATGTTAAACAGGCAGGGTTTCTCTGAGTTTTCTGACTACATAGACTCTGGATGCAAACACACAAGGGACAGTTTCTTAAACAAATATCTATAAAACTGAGACTGTGTAAGACATCTAAACTTTGTCTTCTTTTCAAACACTACATTTCTATGGTGGTAAAGAGTTCCCTCCCCTCTTGTCCACTTGTTGCCCTCTGAGGACAGGGAGCTGCCAGTGGAACTGGCCTGGGACGGAGGGCTTCCTTGCCACCTCTCATATGCAGACATCCCTGTACAGCCACACTGTTGTGCCATGGTTAAAGCAGTGTTTAAGTAAAATTCAGTGCTTGATTTATAGACTGTAGATAACAGAAAAAAAGGCCTACAGAATAAAATCCTTTACATCCTTCTGCCATTCTGCTAAAGCAAATTACTGACCCCCAATATAAAAAAAAATTTGTAGTTATTAATTAAAATGTAACTCAGATTTTATAACTGACAAGGCAAGCTATTTCTAGTGGAATTTTTAAAAACCTATCTCTGGGGTGCAGCCTGCAGAGCTGGGAGTAAGGCACATGCAGACATTAAGCAGAGAGCTGGAAAGTGAAGCTTGCCAAGGTCGAGAAATCTCCAATCTGATGTGATACATGGCTGAGTCTGAGCAGGTCAGCAGCCTCCGGTGCTTGCACTGTGGAGGCCTGACAAGCAACACCACCTCCTGTCTGGTGGGGCCATTAGTAAGTTTCAGTATTGAAAGTATATTAAGGGAAGACTCACTTTTAAAAAAAACCTGTTTTTCAAAATGTTCCATCATGAACCTGCACTAGCTAAAGCTACTGCTCGACCAGAAAGAGATGGGAGTAATGTTTTATAACTGCTTCGGATGAGATTGGCTAAAGATATGAATTAGCCTAAGCCTACAAATGGAGCTCAGCAGTGGATTTAACTGTAGGGGTTTCAGGGGAATGGTGTTAGAGAAAATTAATAAAGAGAAAAGAAAAGGGAAAAGAAAAGGTTCTTTAAACACATAACCTTTGATCAAGCATAAAAAGAAACTCCAGATAATGTTCACTGGATAATTCACGTTGCAAATTTTTACTATGTTGGGTTTATTTGTTTAATAACACATGTTTATTGAGCATTTTCTATACTTTTGTTACTGATATTATAACAACAAAAGGATAGACAGAAATCCTGCATTTATGGAATTTAAAATGTAACTATGAAAACATACATTAACTAAGAAATTTTAAGTGTGATTAATGTTATAAAAGTGTTAATAGGGAGTGTATGGGAATATACAATGTAAGCAGATCTTCTGGAATCAGGTTGAGGGAAGAATTCCCTGACAAAATGGTGTTGAAATGGCGAGCCGAACAATCATGCCTCTAACATTGGCAAAGCAGGAAGGACAAATGTTTGAGACAGAGTGACTATCCAGTGCAAAGAACCAGAGGTGAAAGAGCTCGATGTTTTTATGAAAGTATAAGTCCAAATTGACTTTGGTATTGCCTGGAGAAAGCATGCTATTCTTTGAAGTTACAGAAGGGAATGACCAGGTCTTAGAAAGTCTGATAAATTTTAATAAAATGCTAGCATTTTAATTTAAGTGCAATTGCAAGCTTGTTAAGTATCTTAAGCAAGAGAAACAGATAGTCAGATTTACATATAAAAAATCTCTCTTAGTGAAGTATACATAATGAGAATTAAGGCAAATAAGATTTGAGGAGAGAAGACCACATAGTTGTCTTAATCTAAATTTTTGGAATACCAAGAGTGACATGTGAAGACATAGACCAGATGGGGAGTTTGAAGAAGAAAATAAGGGGACAGATTCAAGAGGTGTTCAAAGTTAGAATTAATGGGATTTGTTGATTTATCGACACCCAGGGTTTTGATTGAGCAACTGGGTAAATGGTGGTGCCATTTGTGACTGGGAACTCTGAAAGGTGGACAGATTTGTGGAAGAGATGATGAGTTCAGTTTTAGACTTGTTATATTGGGGGGGAGGGGCAGTGTGCTTGTGAGGAATCTAATTAAGGAGGCAGTTGGATATGTGTATCTAGAGCTCAAGAAATTAGTATGAGGTTTGAGAGTCCCTAGTGTTTATATGGGGGTAATAAAAGCCATGGGAAAGGATGATATTAACTAGGGACAGAATATAGAGTGAGAAGAAGCTAAAGATGGTTTTCAGAGGAAAACCAATACTGCTTGTTGTACAAATGAGGGAAATTTAACAAAGCACACTGGGAAAGAATCATCAAGTGATAGGAAAACCAGGAGGCTGTGTGTTTCAGAAGTCAAGTAGAATATTTGAGAGAGGGGATGTTTAGCAATGATTAAGGGAACACTCCCAGAAAATGTCACCTAGAAAATGGTCTTTGCATATCAAGTTTACTCCTGGAAATCAGCTCAGTTTTCTATTCTCATCTCCCTTCTCAGGGAGGGGATGTTTAGCAATGGTTAAGGGAACAAATTTTTGTTCAGATGAATCACAAGCCAACAAAAAGCAACAGGATTGATTTACTTAGGCAAAAGAAACCAGAAAAGTTATTGGAAATGTTCCTGGAGAACTGAAGAACAAAATAATGACCATTAGTTTCTTTTAATCGAGCAGATTTTATTTGCAGATCAGTAGAAACAAATTAATTAAAAAGTTATGTGTAACTACAATAAAGTTTTTATTTCCAAACATAGAAATCCTCATTAAATTGACTTTATCTCAACATTTTTGTCTTTGCTGTTATCCAAAGCAATCAAACACAGCTGCATAAACTCCAAGAGAGTGGTTCCCTCACCAGGAAAGCATATTCAAAGTGATCAAGCCTTCTAAACACACATCTTTGGATGACTAGTTCCCTATGAAATAACTGGTCTCCCTAAGCCTATTTTTGAGAAAAGAACTAAGCTAATTGAATATTGGGAGGTCTTCAGCTTTAGAATATTAGGGAAAGACAGAAAAGCACAAAAAGCACTTGTCTGTATCAGTCTAAAATACTGTTGTTGTTAAAGAAATTTACCTTTCACCTGAGAGCACTAAGATCTCAATACAAAACTAAAAAGCATGATAAATATTTTACGGACAATGCTTTCAGTACAGCAGAGTCCAAGCTTCTGGTAAAGCCATGTCTGAGTTCAGGGCTTAGCATAAGAAACATGTAGTTTATTTTATTTATTTATTCTAATTTGAACTGAAATAAAAATAAAAAAATTAAAAATATGTTACTGTTTTATGGTTTATGTGAGTTCACATTTTATCTCTTAGATACCTAAACTCACTAAGAGAAATATTTATGCACCTATGAGGTATTTATTACCAACTGAAGGTAATTACAGTGAGCCACTCCCAGAAAATGTCACCTAGAAAATGGTCTTTGCATATGAAGTTTACTCCTGGAAATCACCTCAGTTTTCTATTCTCATCTCCCTTCTCAGGGGAAGTAGATGAAGTCAGTCTAATTTTATTTGTCACCTCTGACTTAAGCTCATTTTCTACAGGTATTTCTTTGTTGTACTATCTACATTACTGGTTGCTCTTACCAGAATAATGATAAATATGTGGCTCTCAGTGTTCTTGGTGAGTCTGCAGAACCCTGTATTCTTGGTCTGTACCATTTGTCATGAGATCCTGCTGTGACCCACAATCTTTTTGCCCAATCTTCTCATGGCTTCTTTCATGTCTTTGTTTCTTAATGTATAGATGGCAGGATTCAAGACAGGAGTGATAGCAAAATTGACAATGAATAAATACTTATCCAGTGATGTAGGGAAAGGCCACACATAGAGAAACGTGCATGGCATAAAAAACAAAATCACCACTGTGATGTGAGCTGACAATGTGACAAGAGCTTTGGACAAATCTCTTGAAGAACGCTTCCAGACAGTGAGAAGAATGAAGATAAAGGATATAATTAAAAAGAAGAAAGTGGCCATGGATATAAACCCACTGTTAGCAATGATTACAAACTCCAGTTTGTAAGTGTCTACACATGCCAGTTTCATGACCCGTGGAAAATCACAGTAAAAACTATCTACTTTGTTAGGGCCACAGAAGGGCAAGTTTATGACAAAAACAAATTGAGAAACAGCATGGATGATCCCCACTATCCAGGCAGCCACTACAAATGAAATACACATTTGGGGGCTCATGATGGTCAGGTAATGGAGAGGCTTGCAGATTGCTGTGTACCTGTCATATGCCATGGCTATGAGCAGCACCATCTCAACTCCTCCCATGACATGAATAAAAAATATCTGTATCATGCACTTTGGAAAAGAAATGATGTTGCACTCAGTGAAAAGGTCAGAAATCATTTTGGGAATGGTGGTAGAGGAAAGTCCCAGATCAAGAAGAGAGAGGTTGGCCAGTAGAAAGTACATGGGGGAATGCAAATGAGAGTCAATAATAACTGTGAGCACAATGAAGAGGTTTCCCAGGATAATCCCCACGTAGAAGGCAGTGAAGAACCAAAAAGGGAAGTGGTGAATCTCCCACGAACTTGTAAGTCCAATCAATATAAATTCAGACACCACAGAGACATTTGTTCTATCCATTGACTCAATCAGTACAGAAGAAACAGAAGTATGCTGAAGGCAAAAATTAAGGGAGATCTTAGAAAGGAGGACACTGCACATTGATGTGTTGTTTGTCCATCAACAATATTGTGGGTAATATATGACATGCAACAAAATATGAGCTTAGAAAACACACTGGGAAGGTGAAAGGAAGATAAATGAATAGGATAATTAGAAGTTAGATAAGAGGAGCAAGGAATGAAATCAGGTGGGATAACTAGGTAGAAAGAAGGAATTGGAGGCAAAGAGGATCATGTGGGGGAATATTCCCCTAGTGGTGTGCTTCTTTGCTTGCTTCTTGTTTTGTATCTCTTGCTTCTTTAATCTCGTATATTCAAAAAACTATTTTCCAATTAATGCATAGTCAACTGTATTTGGAATGTTCTAACTCATTATTGCATTAGTCAACACACACTCTTGAGCCCACGCTTTTCAATCATTCTTTTACTTCACATCTAAGTAATCTCAGGCATAAATCAAACATAGAATAGTGGCCAGCCAATGAGTGAAGAAACACTGAATCGAAGAGTCGCAACAGCATAAAATGCATAGGAGTGCTCCTCTGATATTTTGCAACGTGTATGGTTCCAACGCATATTTAAAAATTAGACTTACTTTAAATCAAAATTTACAAGCAGAATGTTGGTTCTTTGCTAGAGTTTGGGGGATTTTGAGAGCTCTATTCCAGGTTAGTGATTTTGGTAATTCAAACGTGAAGCTGAGAAATAATGCTGTCTTCACTGAAACAAAATAATTTTTTAAAGGACAGCATGTAAAAACTACAGAGATCCAGAGAGTCATCAAGATAAAAACCATGCTAAGTGGCCTTCAAATACTTGAATCTTAATGCTATTAAAATGTTATTTGACAGTGAGTAAAGTTACTATCAGTATTTTTTTAGAATGAGTACCTGTTATTGTTGCCTACTAGGGGAAATTTTGAAAAAGTCTCACTATAACATATTCAGTCATTTAAGACTGACTGAAGCAATATATCCGAAGAGAAAAGCTAAAAATGTATAGTGAAATCAGACTTAGAAGCAACACCAAATACTGCTATTTGTATCATCCTTTTTATAGGGGATCCCATCTTTTGTTCAAGACATATCAGGAATTGGTTCTAATGCTTAGTTAATTCTCAAACTTTGAGTTCATGTTGAGAACAGTGAGTGGAGGCTCTTTTAACAGGTGGAAGAAAAAACAAGAAATTTAGTTATTTTGCTTTCTAAGAAAATCTTAAAAGATCAGAAATTCTCTGGAGTCTATGTCCCATAAGACTTCATTGCTATTCCTCTTGGATATTTTGGCTTTAACATTTTAGGCATGGGACTCACTTTTCAAGAGGATAGTGCAGACAATGAAATAGAATTCAGGTCTCCTGACTTCAAAGCAATTGAAAATTCCTTCCCTTAAGGAGCCAAAAGCAATTTTAACCATCCTAAGAATGAAACACAAAGAAGCTCAGCTATTCCAACCTCATTTCACCCAAGTCCTTTTTACTTGTTACTTCTACTCATGATGATCTCAGCTCACATGTGCTCAGCAACCTTTTCAGAATAATGGACACCAGTTCCATTAAACCAAGTACATCTTGACCATTCTTTCTTCAACTCTGGACCCAGTCATTGGCTGATGCTAACAAATGCTCCAAAAACTTTGGGAATCCTAGGAAATTGACTCCATCTTTTCCCTATTTGAGGTCAGGGAATAATTTCCTCCAGTATAATCCATTAGGACCATGAGTGGGAATAGAATGTGCAAGACACGGTCATATTTTTATTCCACAATGGAAAAGTGTGATTTATCATACAAGGTGATGATGAAAAGTAGTGAAGCAGACAAGATCCTTGAAATATCAACTCACAAGATTGAGACATAAGTGTTGATTCTCTTAGAAATTTCTCCTTCTGCAGATATAATATAACTTATTAATGAAAATTTTGAGATTCATGCCTAAAGGATTAGAATAACAGGAGTTAGTAGCAAAGTAAACAAGTGGAAGAGGAAGACAGTGAGCAGAAGGGACAGGTACAAAGACAGAGATCACTGTGGTGTTGCTTAACATTAGGGGCATTGTCATGACTTACCTACTTTTTTCTAGGGTCTGCACCATGCTACATGATTTTTATTTCTCCTTTGTAGTGTAATCACCTCTGAGAGAAAAGTATTTAAGTTTTTTACCAATGGGAATACAATTAATGAGTAATACCAAATTATAGTGACCCATTGTTGTTTCTAATAATCAGATCTTTTTTTTTATTTCTCCTGGGAGCAAGGTCTATGAGTCATATTTTCCAAAGTGGCAAAATATCAGAAGAGTTTGGTGATGAAACACAAGGAAAAAAGAAGCATGTAAGAATATCTCTGTATTGGGAGAAAAATGTGCTGGTGGGTGGGAAATTACAGCTCAACTTAGGAAAAGAAATATGTGTTCATGGGTGTATTCAAATTTACTGAGGTGAGGGAGTGAGAAGTCATCCATAAAAGATTCAAATGCCTTCATTCTTGGAGCAGAATGTGGGGACACTAAACTGTGTATGTCAAGGTATTTTCCAGGCATAAACAAGAGTTTTTATGCAAGGGGAGTATGTCCGTAAGCATTCTTGATTCCTTACCATCCAACACATTTTATCTATTAATACTACTTCAAACATTTTTCGTATAGCTCTGAAAATGTGTTGTCTAGATAAATAAATAAAAATATGTCCTGGGTAGTTATTCTTTCCTTAAAACATATTGAATTCTTACTGAATGGAGAATATCTCCAGGTGGCCTCAGCTTCTTCAGGCTGAAATCCAGTACCAGGAGCTTGGCCAGTGTGTTCTCCCATCTGTCTACCAGCAAACTGGCACCTTGATTCTAGCCCCCTCCTCTCCTTGATCTTGTAACTTTCCCCTTTTTCTGTCCAGCCTGGTCCTTGGGTCACTCTCTCTGTCCTCCTTGCCCCATGCATGGACTCTTATCAGAGTCCAGATAAGAGCACAATAACTCATTAAATAACTAGAACGTAAGCATTAAATGGAAACACTTGGAAACAATTTAAGCAAACAGACTCAAACAGGAAGAATCATTCATTCACTCACCATTTCTCACATATTTACAGATCATCAATGCGCCAAGCATTAACTTGGTCCTGTGAACAAAATCTTTACCTTTCAGGAGCTTATATTTTAGTGGGGGGAGACATAATATGTAGGAGCAATAATAAATAAATAAATCATGCTGTATTTCTATTTTTTAATTTATTTATTAATTTAAAAAATAACAACAAACTAAAACATTAACATGTGATCATTCTGTTCTACATATATAATCAGTAATTCACAATATCATCACGTAGTTGCATATTCATCATTTCTTAGAACATTTGCGTCAAGTCAGAAAAAGAAATGAAAAAGACAACAGAAAAAGAAATAAAATGAAAGCAGAAAAAAAAGATTATACATACCATACCCCTTACCCCTCACTTTCATTTATCACTAGCATTTCAAATGAAATTTATTTTAACATTTGTTCCCCATATTATTTATTTTTATTCCATATGTTCTACTCATCTGTTGACAAGGTAGATAAAAGGAGCATCAGACACAAGATTTTCACAATCACACAGTCACATTGTGAAAGCTATATCATTATACAGTCATCATCAAGAAATATGGCTACTGGAACACAGCTCTACATTTTCAGGCAGTTCCCTCCAGTCTCTCCATTACATCTTGAATAACAAGGTGATATCTACTTAATGCATAAGAATAACCTCCAGGATAACCTCTGGACTCTGTTTGGAATCTCTCAGCCATTGACACTTTGTCTCATTTCATTCTTCCCCCTTTTGGTCGAGAAGGTTTTCTCAATCCCTTGATGCTGAGTCTCAACCCATTCGAGGGTTTTTTCTCAATCCCTTGATGCTGAGTCATGCCCCATGTAGATGGGGAGGGTGGTGAGTTTGCTTGTTGTGTTGGCTGGAGAGAGAGACCACATCTGAGCAACAAAATAAGCTCTCTTGGGGGTGACTCTTAGGCCTAAATTTTAAGTAGACTTGACCTATCCTTTGTGGGGTTAAGTTTCATATGCACAAACCCCAGGACTGGGGCTCAGCCTATAGCTTTGGTTGTCCACACTGCTTGTGAGAATATCAAGAAGTCAACTTGAGGAAGTTGAATTTTCCCCCGTTCTCACCATTCCCTGAAGGGGACTTTGCAAATACTTTTCCATTCACTGACCAATTCACTCTGTGATTCATCGGGGCATCACTCTGGACAAACCAACAAAATCTCATGTCCTACCCAAGGTTCCATGTACTTATGTTGTTCAACCAAGCTATCTACATAAGTTATATTAGGAAATGCACTAGTCAAAAATATAAATTTTGTACCAAACAAAAACATTTTTTCCTTTAGTCTCACACATAAGTTGAAATTTTAAAGTATTAATTACCATCTGTTTTCAGCACCCTGCAGTAATGACATTCCTTTGTTCTTTCTCATGCAAAAACATTTTAAAAATTTGTACATTTAGTCTCTATCATTATACACTCTAGGCATTCCTAGATTATACCATCTCAATCTTTATTGTATATCTTTCTTTCTGATTTCGTTTATGTCCCCAGCCCTCCTCCCTCTATCATTCTCACATTCAGCTTCATTCAGTGTTTTAACATAGTTGTATTACAGTTAAGTAGTATTGTGCTGTCCATTTCTGAGTTTTTATATTCAGTCCTGTTGCACAATCTATATCCCTTCAACTCCAGTTACCCAATATCTTACCCTATTTCTATCTTCTGATGATCTCTGTTACCAACGAAATATTCCAAGTTTATTCACTAATGTCAGTTCATGTCAGTGAGACCATACAGTATTTGTCCTTTTGTTTTTGGCTAATCTCACTCAGCATAATGTCCATCCATGTGGTTACATACTTCATAACTTTACTCTGTCTTACAGCTACATAATATTCCATCGTCTGTATATACCACAGTTTGTTTAGTCACCTGTCTGTTGATGGACATTTTTGCTGTTTCCCTCTCTTGGTAATTGTAAATAATGCTGCTATAAACATTGGCATGCAAATGTCCGTTTGTGTCATTGCCCTCATGTCCTTTGAGTAGAGATAGCATATAGATGGGTCCTGTTTTTTAATCCATTCTGCCAGTCTATGTATTTTGATTGGGGAGTTTAATCCATTACCATTTAGTGTTATTACTGTACAAGTAGTAGTATCTTCTACCATTTTGCCTTTTGGATTTTATATATCATATCTAATTTCCCTTCTATTTACCTTTACTCATAGTCTTCCTTTCTACTCTCTTCTCCACACCTCTCTCTTCTGTCTGTTCGTTATCTGTCTCTAGTGCCCCCTTTAGTATTCCTTGCAGAGCTGATCTCTTGGTCACAAATTCTCTCAGTGATTTTTTTGTCTGAAAATGTTTTAATTTGTCCCTCATTTTTGAAGGACAATTTTGCTGGATATAGAATTCTCAGTTGGTAGTTTTTCTCTTCTAATATTTTAAATATATCAATCCACTGTCTTCTCACCTCCATGGTTTCTGCTGAGAAATCTATGCATAGTCTTATTGGGCTTCCCTTGTATGTGATGGATTGCTTTTCTCTTGCTGCTTTCAAGATTCTCTCTTTCCCTTTGACCTCTGACATTCTGATAGTAAATGTTTTGGAGTACGTCTATTTGGATCTATTCTCTTTGGGGCATGCTGCACTTCTTGAATCCATAATTTTAAGTCTTTCATAAGAGTCAGGAAATTTTCAGTGATAATTTCCTCCATTAGTTTTTCTCCTCTTTTTCCCTTCTCTTCTCCTTCTTGGACACCCACAACATGTATATTCATGTGCTTCATATTGGCCTTCAATACCTTGAGTCCCTGCTCATATTTTCCCATTTTTTCCCTATATTTTCTTTTTCTTGTGGGATTTCAGATGTTCCATTCTCCAGTTCACTAATCCTATCTTCTGCCTCTCAAAATCTACCATTGTAGGTTTCCATTGTTTCTTTCATCTCTTCTAATGTGCTTTTCATTCCCATAAGGTCTGTGATTTGTTTTTTCAGACTTTTGATTTTTTTCTTTTTGTTCACTCCTTGCTTTCTTTATATCCTCCCTTAATTCATTGATTTGGTTTTTGATGAGGTTTTCCTCATCCATGTCTGTTCGTATACTCTGAATTAATTGTTTCAGCTCCTGTATCTTATTTGAATTGTTGGTTTGTCCCTTTGACTGGGCCATATCTTCCCTTTTCCTAGTGTGATTTGTTATTTTTTGCTGGCATCTAGGCATTTAATTACCTTAATTAGTTTATTCTGGAGATTGCTTTCATTTCTTTTACCTAGGGTTTTCTTGCTTGGCTGAATTTGTTGTCTATCTGTTCTTTGACATTCAGTTCAGCTTTTTCTGGACCTCTAGCTTAGGTTTTGTTTAACAAAGAAGAATTTTTCATTTCTTATTTTCTTTTTTCTTTCCTGCTTGTATGGTGCCTCCCCCCCCCACACACCCTTATGAGGGTTTACTTAGGTATTATAGAACCCAGCCAGATTTTCCCAGGCCAAAATGGCCCCCTATCAGGAGGAAAGAGTCACTTGTGTCGGTCTTCCCTGAGGGTGAGACCCAGCAGGTTGAAAGACTTTCCTGTGAAGTCTCTGGGCTCTGTTTTTCTTATCCTGCCCAATATATGGTGCTTGTCTGCCTGCAGTTCCCACCAGCATAAGGTGATGCGGCACCTTTAACTTTGGCAGACTCTCCCTGATGGGGGTATGGTAGAGATGAAGGAGAGGTTGTAGGCTGGTTTTAATGACTTCAAATTACCAAGCCCTGGTGTCTGAATTCCTTGAGGGAGGGATTCCACCTGAGTTGGGCTTCACCCCTCTCCTGGGGAAGGCACTGGCTGGAGACAAGCCCTGAAAGGAGTTTGGTTCAGTCTATGCCTGGGGAAGTTGCAACCAGAGAAGTCCTGCCACTTAATCCAGAGGCAGTCAGGACTTTGGAGAAACACAGCCACAAAAACCTCTCTTTCTTTTCCTTTGTCTTTTTCTGTCAGTCCTGCCCCCTTGGCGCAGGGGCAAAAATGAGCAACCTCTGCTTTGACCAGGTTCACCTGAGTTGTGGGCCTAATTTTAGTAGTCAGAATTTGTTAATTAATTTCACAATTGGTGTTTGGTTGTGCACAGCCCCTGCTGGTGGTAAAGTCCCTTTCCTTTCCCCTCTGGGAAGCAGCTTGTGGGGGAGGGGTGCTGGCCACCATGGCTTGGGGAACTCATGGTTCTGGAGGGGCTCGCAGCCAGTTCAGCTGGTCCAGACTGGGGTACACTGTGTGTCTGATCACTGATTTGGCCCCAGGAGCCGTTCTGTACTGTTTCTGGTTATTTAGTAGTTGTTCTGGAAGACGAACTAAAACGAGCATGTTGCTAAGCCGCCATCTTGATTCCTCCTCCCATGCTGTATTTTTTAAGGTGATAAATGGTTTTGAAAAGAGAAATCACTCAGATATCAATTAAAACACAATATCACAATCCACTTTTTCCATATAACACTTTTACTACCCAATTAAATGATGGTGGATAAAATAAAAATCACATACATGTAAAGAGCAAAATTCAACCTGCTTATGAAAAAGTAACACCAAAAATAACATTATGATTTTGGTCTGATTCTATTTCTATCCACATATATATTATAAAAATCTTACCTTAAGGCATTTTTATTATGTGGATATTTTCGTTCAAAATGACTTATTATGGATTTCTTATCTTTAATGCACTCGTATAATAAAAGAGAAATGGTTGCAAGTTAAACAACTGCAAACTGTTTGAAAGAAAGGACTGTGGCTGTCCTTTGCATTATTAAATTCCCAACCTCTACTATTGCTCACTGTTTAGTAATGGTTGAATAAAACTATAAATACAGAACAAAAAGCAGTACTTAGTTTGAATTTCAATTGTGTTAATTACCAGTTTCAGGGATATAGTGGCATTTAGTTTGAGGTTAAATTGTTTTAATTACCAGTGTGTGCTGGTCACTTGTATTATTTATCTTTCTGGAATGCCAGTTTCAACTGCTGCATTGTTGATTTAAACATTTTAATATTCTTCATGTTTAGTGAGTATCAATGCTTTGTCATACATAGAGTAAAAATATTCTTCCTGAGTTGTAATTTACCTTTCATCTTAGTTTCCAAGATGCTATGATAAACACCACAGAATAAATTTGTTTGAACAATGGGAATTTATGGGCTCACATTTTGAAGCTAAGAGAAGTCCATCATCAAGGTGATGCTTCTTCCAAAGACGGTGACATTCTGGTGCTGCTGCCAGTGGTGCTTGGGTTCCTTGGATTTTCTGTCACATGGTGCTGCACATAGCGATGTCCTTTCCTTTCCCTTCCAGTTTCTGCTTACCTGCGGCTCCTCTGCCTGACTTTCTCTCTTTCTAAGGCCACAAGTAAAAGGATTTAGACCTATTGTGGTTCTGTTTGCCGTGCCTTAACTGAAAATAAATTCCTCAAAATCTCATTAAAAATAGTTTTAAACCCACAGGAAAGGCAATAAGATTAAAAGCATGCATTTTTTCTGTAGTATATAACTCAATTTGTATGCCTTTACTTTTGTTTTTGACAAATTTAAAGTTAACCTACCAGTTTTTTAAAATGTTTTCTTCTATTGCCTTACAAAAAGAAGTCATACTTTACCAAAAGATTACATCAATTTCACCCTGTATATGTACAATTATATTGTGGTGCAATTCTAAAATATTTTGATCCAATTAATTTATTTAAAATACCTGTGTCTTATGTGTGTGTGTTTGAAGAAGTCAACCTTTTATTTGTTTAAATGCTTATATTTGATTAAAATGTAGAAATCTTTTTTATCTCTGCTTTGAGAAACCATGTAGGCTAAAATTTATATCTGTTTCTGGGCTTTCTATGTTATTCTAGTCATTGTATTTTCAATATTCTTCCAATTAAGAACTTAAGTTCTTAATTCAACTCCTTCCTGATTTTTAATTGATTAATTTCTTTACCTCACATATGACTTTTTTGGGTCATTTCCATAGTATGCAGATATCCTTTCTATTTTGTATTTGAGGAAAACAAAAATAGCAACCAACTTCTAATATTTGCAGCTTAATCTAAAAGAGATATACTGATTTGCATCAAAAAGATTGTTTCTTACGGGATTATAAAGTATGTTGGTCAAATGCAAAGTTACAATGACTTAGAAGTCTTGTCAGTTCTCATCAGTTTTGCCTTTTGCCGCTGCTACTCATTCAGTTTACAGGAATATTTTACCACTTGAAAACGATGAAAAGATAATCATAGAGTAGTGCTCTGGTGGGAGTTGTCCAATGACTCTAATTTATGAATCTTCTTAACTACTTTTATGCATATTAGCTTTTCTAATTTCTTTAGAGCTGTGTGATTGTCACTCCATAGGAATATGACTAAATACAGGTGGGTCAGTTTGAGATGTGATGTAATTGCTCCTTTCAGCAGAAGAATGTAGGAAAGAAGTCATGTATACTTCTGACTTATACTTTATATCTTACTGCACTGCAAGAATAGTGTTAAATAGCAAGGATGACAATCCAGCTCACCCCTCATATACTGCACAATAGACCCTAGGGTGAAGTAGTCAAAATGGGAAAGATATGTTTGTGCATGGTCTCACCATGTGTAAGGCAGTTCTAGCTACTGTCACTGTGGAATATTTGACTTGTCAGTACATAGATGGATGATAGATCCTTCATATGGTACCATATATTGAGGCATTCATTCAGGATCATTATGGAAAATTGTTGGTAGTTCCACTCTGTAAAATAGTAACTTGTCATTACTGGGATAAATGTGTATTCCAGGGATAGGTTTGTCTTCCCTACTAGAAGTATCTTAGTCTGAAGAAATACTTAATGAGTCATAAAATGATTATTGCCCTTCATGACATCACTTAGAGCAAAGAAATACACTTTATAGAAAGGAAGTATAATAACAGGCACATACAAAATGATCCACTTGTGCTACAATATACTGCATCAATCAATATGCTGATCATCAACAATAATCAAAATGGGGATAACCTCTAAAAAGTTTAAATAAAGGGTCAGTTTAGGGATGGTCCCCTGTACTGTGGGGTTCTGTTATTAAGGTTTAATATATGCTTGGAACAAGTGGGCATTATAAGGAGTTGTATTCAAGACAGATAGAACACAAGAGTCTGGGGTATCAAACATAGATATAGGAGTGGCTATTCTGACAATTACTGCCTTTAAGAGTTTGAGCTTCCTAACCTACAAGTAAAAGGTCTGCTGTAATGCAGAGAATGATTTCTCTGTGGACTCAGTAAGTGTTCCAAAAAAATCTCATTTAGTTGTTTCTTGGTTATCTGGACTTCCTTCTTTGTATAGATCAGCAGGCAAAGAAAGGAGTTACTATAATGGCCTATATAATTGACCTTAAACATCAATAAGAAATAGAAGTGCTGCTACACTTCCATCAACCATGATTGATGAAAACTGTAAATGAGCTGCAAGTACAGCCTAACAGGCACATGGTGATTGTGGCCCAGAATCCCAGGAGAAATATGTGGGTCTGGGCAAGTGAGCTAGATCAAGACAACTACAGTATGAAGGCAAGGGAAATCTAGAATGAATTGTAGAAAAGAAAGATGACGAATATCAATTATATCCTAGGAAGAAGTATAACAATAGGATGCAGCTTGTCTCATTCACAATATTGGTGTTATCTTGTCTTTTTTGAAATTGCAAGTAGCCAGAAACTTGAAAAATAAATTGTGGACTGAAATAATATGGAACATGAGTATCTCTAGGGCTGGGAAGATGCGGACTGTATCAGCTGTACATGCTTCACACATATTTCTCTGCATGTCATTATTCCCACACTTGCAGATTGTTTTATATGGTAAATGCCTGAGATTCCCTATATGAGAACTTACCTTTGGATATCACATGTGCTCAAATCACTGTCTTGGGAATGTTGGAAAAGCCAAAGACTTAATTCCCCAATGCTGTCCTTTACCACTAATGAAAACCTAGCTTCCAGGCCTCTCAAATGTGTCAGCTGAGAATCTATACAGTCTTTTAGAGGGCACAGCAGCATTGGTCCCCAGTTGTCCTCAGTGTTAAGATGCCAATTACTGCATTCTTCATTGTCAACCTTCCCTTCCCTGTCTCACTTCCATATTTCTGAATCAGTTTCTTTAGTATTCCCTCCCAACATATCTTATCAATACTCAAATTTTGCCTCTGGGCCTTTTGATAAGTAATACAAAAGGAACAACAAATTTACAGGTTATTTTTAGACTTTATGGATGGTAGTGACAATATTATTATATTGATTTCTTTGCAAAATATAAAGTCTAAAATTTTATTTGGCAGACAGTGTTGCTCTCTGTAGGAATATTAATCCTTGAAACAATAGATTTATTTTCCCATGGTGATAATGGTGATGGCCTCAAACTCTACAGACGAAGTTGGAGCAGCTTTAAGATGGTAGGTGATGGATTTATTCTGGATATATTAAATATATTAAATTTATGATACCTAAATGTAGATGCCCAGCATGAAGTTTTAAGGCTCCCAAAAGAAATCGTGTCAGCGAAATCTAGCAATAGATTTCTTTTTGCTCAATCTTTTTATTGCTGTCATTATTTCTTTGTTTCTTAAAGTATAGATGGCTGGATTCAAGACAGGGGTAATAGCAAAATCCACGATGAATAGATTTTTGTCAATTGATGGAGGGGGAGATGGCCACACATAGAGAAATATACATGGAGTAAAGAAAAGAATAACCACAGTGATGTGAGTTGACAAAGTGACAAATGCCTTGGATAAGTCCCCTGAAGAACGTTTCCAGACGGTGACCAGAATGAAGACATAGGAAAGGATCAGCAGGAGGAAGGTGCCCAGGGACATGAACACACTGTTGGCAGAAACAATAAATTCATATTTAGCTCCATCTGTGCATGCAAGTTTTATGACCTTGGGAAAGTCACAGTAAAAGCTGTCTAATTTATTAGGGCCACAAAAGGGCAAGTTTATAACAAAAGCAAATTGGGACATGGCATATATCACTCCAGTTAACCAGGCAGTGACTACAAATGAAACACATGTTTTAGGGCTCATGATTTTCAAGTAGTGAAGAGGCTTGCAGATTGCTGTGTACCTGTCAAATGCCATGGCTATAAGGAGCACCATCTCCACTCCTCCTGTGGTGTGAATGAAACATATCTGTGCCATATATCCTTGGAAAGAAATCACTTTATGCTCATTTATAAGATCTGTAATTATCTTGGGGACTGTAGTAGAGGAAAGGCCCATGTCAATGAGGGACAGGTTGGCCAACAGGAAGTACATGGGGGAATGCAAGTGAGAATCAAAAATCACCAAAAATAAGATGAGAAGGTTTCCCAGAAATATTCCTAAATAAAGCAAAGAGCATATCAAGACGAGAACAAATTTTGTCAGTGAAGAACAAGTAAGCACTAGCAATACAAACTCAGTGACCACAGAGCCATTTAGTCTATCCATTGACTGGGACAAAAGAGCTGAAATTCAAGTGACCTGAGGAAGAAATGAAAAACAGTAAATTTTAAATGTTAATTTTAATAGCTAGGAAAGTTTAGAAAATCAAACATAATTGGATGTTGAAATCTTGGAAATATTTTCTCTACAAAATAATGAAATGCATCATGTCTGCAATAATTACAGAAATGATTAATCTGAATAGGCCAGAAAATCGGAATAAAAACGCATTTAAGAATTTGATCTGTTGCATGTATACATATATATATGTGTGTGTGTGTGTGTTTGTGTGGAGAGAGAGAGGAATGTAGTATCTGATGAAGGAGGAATTACAAATAAATAAAAGAGGTGGATTATTCAAAGTTGCATTAATAGTTGTTAGATAAGTAATTCAACACTTGGATGAATTTTTGTTAGCATCCTATTGTAAACCTTATAACAAGTGAAATCTAGATAAATTGAAGGTTAGATGTAAAAGATATGATAATGAACTATTCTGTATAAATTTGCAAAGAAGAAAGCCTCTCTAAGTCTCACTACAAGTGTAAAAACTAGAATACCAAAGATGCCTTCGGTATCTTTATCCCTCACCAGATAAGAAAAATAAATTCCAGTGTTTTATGGAATCAGTACATCTCACTCTTAACTATTAGTAATATATGGTGGGACATATTCCAAAGGACAATTTACCAGTACCATTCCTGGACATAATCGGACAAAAGATGTTTCAAAAAAGCGATTCACCTCAGTGTTGGAAACAAATTAAATGTCTAAAGAATAGAGGATTGATTAAGTAAGAAAGATGGTAACTTTATAAAATGTGGGTTTTTAAGATGATTATAAGATTTAAACTATTTAAAATATACATTTATAATGTCATTACCGTTACAAATGTAAAATAGTACATATATATTGTTTGGCCTTTATATCACAGTGTTTCTAAATTGTGGGATATTAGGTGATTTTATGCTTTTTTCTTAATATTAACCTTTATTTTCTATGCTTTAAAAATAAAAATTTACAGATTTAAGAATTTTTAATAAGTTTAGAAAGTACTGGAGGAAATAAAAAATATAATATGAGACATTTTCAAAGCAGTAAAATACTGTGTTAGTAAAGAAGTATCATGCCTGGGGCTAGACAACCTGGTTTTGAATCTCCATCTCCTTGATTTATGAGCTATGTGTCCTTGGGTTGTTGCTTCACTTGTCTGTCCCTCAATTTCCTCATCTGTAAAATAGGGATAATATTAGTACTTACCTCATGGCATCGTTGTGAAGATTAAATGGGTTAATATATTAAAAACATCAGATATGCTCTGGTTATGTAAATAGTAAATAAGTTTTTTTATTATTATGATTGTAATGATTCTTAAGGCCTAGTCTTTCAATTCTTTCCAATCATAGAGCTTGCACTGCCGGGTTATGCTCAGTTGAAATGAAATAGCCAGAAATTAGACATGATCTTTTATATCCATGATTCTAATCTTCAGAGAGAAAAGGGATAGGAAATTTAAGACCCTTCACACACCAATTTAATAAAGACAATAACTCCTTGAAGACCATTTTATATTCATCTCTCAATAGAACTGCAACTATGAAAGTAAGACCAGAGGGATTTAAAACAATATAAGTGAAAATAATTCAAATAAAGAGTGCAAACAAAAGCAATTGGATAAAGTGTTTGGAGAGTAAAATGAGTAAAAAGGAGCAAGTTTCCTATGTACCTGTCTCAGATTCAGGTTGAACTCAGCAGCACTTCAAGGAAGTGAGACACACTGAAAAGTTATCTCCCTTTTTGAATCAGCACCTTCTTAAGATAAAGAGCTTTAAATAGCCCATACCATTAAGAAAGAAGCCAATTAACAAGACTGGATATTAGTGACCAATACATCATCTATAATTGCTTCTCACGGAAACCAGGTCTTCAGTGACCCTTGGTTTTCCCAGATGGAAATTATCACAATTTGCAGATAAAGTCACAGGGAAATTGAGTGGTGCAGTGCAATGATTAAGGACTTCATCCCGTTGATAATTCTTTTTATCCGAATTAGAAAATTTTAGGTTTACTTTAGATGTTCATTGAATTATTGAAATTCACCTAACCCACTGATAATATCTCTATGGCACCAATGTCAGATGTAAAAACAATACCACTTCACATGCTTAACTGTCACATTTGGAGTTCATGAAATAAGGAAGTGCTATTTGAAAAATTATGGGAGTTGCAAAAGTAGTGCAATATTAGAGGGGGGAATTTCTCTTGGCATTTTTAACAGGGTTATCGAGATTTAAATTATATATTGTAAATGTCACTCCTTTTAAGAGTATAATTCAATGATCTTTGGTAAATTTATAGAGTGGTGTAACCATCACAATTTAGTTTGAAAATACTTCCTTCATCCCTGAAATGTCCCTTATGTCAATTTGCAATCAATGCTCAGTCCCACCCCCAGACCCAGCAACCATTAATTCACATTACTGTCTATATAACTTACATTTCCCTTATATTTCATATTAATGTATTTGAAGAATATGTAATCTATGGGATTGGCTAATTTTACTTAAGCCTGCTGTTCTGTCGTCCATCCCTCTTGTAGCATGTTACTAGTTTATACTTTAAATTGCTGACGAATATTCCCTTATACATGTATTACATTTTATTGATCCATATAACAGCTGATGGACATATGGATTATTTCCAATTTTGGGTAATTATGAATAATTCTACTATGAACATACATACATTTTCTCTTGGGAATACCCAAGAATGCTGGATTATATGGTAAATTTGTGTTTGAATATTTAAGAAACCAGCAAACTGTTTTTGAAAGTGGCTTTACCATTTTACATTGCAACACTCTTTTTATGAGTGTTTCAATTCCTGAACATCTTTTTGAACCTTTATGAGTGTGTATTTCGATGCTATTTTAATGCCTTTCAATGGTATTTATTAACAGCCATTCTGGTGTATGTGAATTGTTATCTCATTGTCATTGTAATTTGCATTTTTCAAATAAATAATGACATTTAACATCTTCTCATATGCTTATTAGCCGTTCTTAGATCTTCTTTGGTGAAATGTCTATTAAAATCTTTTGCTTATTTTTTAATTATGTAGATCGTCCTTTCATTGTTGTAATGTAGGATATATTTATATGTTCTTGATACACTTCCATGGCAGACTAAATTATATACCCAAATTTAACATGTTCTTAATCTTAATTCCCATTTCTGTGTGTCACATCTCTGTGGTGATAATCTAATCAAAAGTTTCCTACCTTCAGTATTTAATTAGGATTAAAA
>PVIY010034869.1:0-26744 GCA_004026745.1 Myrmecophaga tridactyla
AAAAAAAAAAAAAAAAAGGGCGGCTGCTGTGGCTCAGCAGGCAGAGCTCCGACCTGCCATGCTGGAGGTCTGGAGTTCGATCCCTGGTGCCTCCTGCCCATATGCAAATTAAAAAAAAAAGAATCAAGAATCCAGACTACTGGAACAGAGTTGAACAGTTTAAGGTACTTCCCTCTAACCACTCCAATGCTACATAAACTAAAAAGAAATCCGATATAATGCATAAGAATAATCTCCAGGATAACCTCAAGACTCTATCTGAAATCTCTCAGCCACTCAAACTTTATTTTGTTTCATTTTGCTCTTCCCCCTTTCGGTCAAGAAGGCTTTCTCAATCACATGATGTTGGGTCTCAGCTCATTCCAGGAGTTCTGTCTGACATTGTCAGGGAGATTTACACTCCTAGGAGTTATGTTCAACATAGGGGTCTCCACCCACATTCTGAATGCCCATTTTCAGGCCTGGTCTATGGCAGCAGCTTCATTATCCTTCTCTTGACATCAGACGTATCCTGCTCAAATCCACTCACACAAACCAAAACTATCAATTTAGGACAATCTACATCTGCCCACACCACTGTCCTCTGTGCACCCTACAATGACCCACCATCAGCTCTTAGGTCAGGACAGTGTAACCTGGAAGGCAATGCCCATCCCCATGACTCTCCAGCCTCATCTTCAGCTTCCTGACTCTCATTCAGGCTCCAGCACTGCCAAAAGACATGCAATTTTCTGTACAAATTATACTGCTTTTCACCTCATGGATTCAACAAAGGCATATTTGTTAAACTACCCACTTTATGTAAGACTGAAGATGAAAAGGTTAATTATGAGTTTACATAGGCATTCCAATCTTCTGGTCTCTTCTAGAAATTTCTCTTTTTCACCACCAAAATCCAGATAAATCTTAATCATTTTTTAGGCATTTTCTTCTCAAACAGACTCCTCTTCCCCAACCATATTCCCCACCCACACCAACGTGCTTTGTGCCTGTCTCTCCCACCTTGTTGTACCTCTGGAGGGAAGGGTCCATGGTTTGTTCATCTTTCTTCACACATGAATATGTGAGAAATAGAAGTAAGAATTATATGCAGGTCACTATACAAATGCAGAGGGCAATCAGAGAAACAAAGTACCCTTGTACTACAAGGAGAGAGAGATAACTAAGAAGCATTCACTGAGTTTCAGATAAGCGCTGTGCTTGGAGATGAGATGAGGAACAAAGAACCCACCCCTGTATGACAGCCATGGAGTCCTAGGGAACCAGAGTCTTTCATGGAGGGAAGTACTTTGAGATGGATAGAATTCCCAAGGTGCTTTCTGAGTCTGAACCAAGACAGATTTGAAAGCTGCTGAACAATCCACAGTAGTGAGAGATAAAGCTGGAGTGAAATGGATGTTATTAGATGGCAGAGGGTGATATGGATTTAACGTGGTGGGCCTGGGAAGCTATGTGAGTTCTTGAGCATGGGAGGGAATAAAAACAACTGCCCTATAACAGGAGTCAGAAGGGAAGGCATGAAACGTGGGGAGACTAGTTCCTAGTTCATGAGAAAGTTAATGGATGCCTGAAGTCGGCATGAGAAAACAGTTTAGAATGGAGAACAGGTCAGGAGTTTGCAGTATTGTATCAGTTCTTCTCTACTATTGAGTCCGCCTGGAACTCCTGTAGGCTGAGCGATCAGAGAAAGGGCAGCTTCTCCATGTACATCCCATCATGCCAAGGACTGCAAGGAGTAAAGGAAAATTTTTATAGGTAATAAATTTTTTAGGAATGTGTTCACCTGTCTACTATGACCAGATGTATGTTGTATCTGAGCATGCCTTTGTTTCCCTGTGTGAGTCGTAAGCTCCTGGAGGAGTTGGAACAGATGTTGTCCTGTAACTCTGTGCTCTCAGCACCAAGTCTACAGCTTGGTTCATAATAACACTCAAGGGCTGTTGAGTATAATTAATTTTATACTCTGTCCTCCCTAAAATAAACTGTCTCTCTTAATAATCATCTTTAGTATCCTAACCCATTTTCTTTTAGTATTTTCTAAGAAAGAAAATATAGCTAAAAGATTTGTGGGCCAGAGCTTTTTCTTTCAACAGTTTTACCTAACATTTTGATCTATAAGATTGTAAACTGTTTTGTTGAATCAGTAAATTAAGATGCTGGAGAATAATTATTAACTCATGCGTAGAATCAAAATCTCAGTATTTTTGAACTGTCTTTTATATAAGTATAAATTTTTACTAAATGCCTTAAAATATTGCATTGTCATACCTGTTTCCAAACACAAAGAAAGAAAACAATACATGTTTTTCCTTATCACCTAGTACATATTGGTACCTGCACTGGAAAAGCTTATTTGTGAAGTTGATTTTATTTTTTTCTACTTGCAAATTCCTAGCTATTTTTCAGCTACTTCCTTTTGAATGCTTTATGTCACCTATAGCTCAATGCAATGAGACCAAACTGCTGATTTTTCCCCTTACATCCTTCTTTTTATCTCCATGTCTGTATAACTGGCGGTGACAATTTTGCTTCTCTAGCCTAGACTTTCAAGAGTATTTCTGATTCTTTAAACTGTGCTGGGGAATAATGGTTTTTCAAAAAGATTTTGCCTTTTTCCTCTTATCTTTGTCACAGAAGGTTCTCTCCATGTTTCTGAAGTATAATGTGTCCATCCATAGAGAATGTTGACCATTTTCTATTTTTAATATTTGTATGGCTCTTACTCAGTAAAGGAACAGAAATGCACAGAAAAACTAGGAGCCAAGAAAAAGTTGATAAAAACTGAAAATTATTGCTGGCATACCTGAAGCTATAATTTTGTTAAGTTCTTTATTTGCCTTGCATGAAAAATAAAGCCAAATTTCATGCAAAATTTCATGAGTGTAGCTTTTGGAGTAAAAAGAGCTATTTCATACATAGTTTGAGGAACCATCAGAATGAAACTTAATGTTGAATTTATTCATAGGATTGAGATACAATCCAAATCAATTATTGTGATTTTATTCCTTAGTTGTTTAAATTCCCGACATCCTAGATGGAGTCTAAGTTGGAAAATGTGACTTATTCCATCAAACAGAGTTTCATATTTGGAATTTTAAAATTAAACATTACAGCAATCATTGCACAGAAATAATAAGCATTTAAAATCATTGAGATTGTTTTCAACAATGAATGCCAGGTGCATCTCCTCCCTTCATCACCCATTTTATTACCATATAGTATTTTCTAGTTCAGATATTTTAGTTTGTGCAGACCCACCTACAAGGCTGATGTATATAAGCATCCCACCTCCAGAAAAGGACATTCTCCAATCAACTGGTGCTCATTTCCCAAGTGCTTTCAATATCAGAGTGGAAGACTGTGAATTACCTCTGTAACCTACTGAATCCATTGAGCCATTTATCCTTGTAATCTATATAACCAAAGTGATTCTGATGCTCAGTGAGGTCTGAGGACCCCTAACATGGTCCAACTTCTGAATTTTCTTAGAACATCTGCCTTGTTCTGTATTTTTTTAAAAAATGCACAACTATTTTCATTAAGAAAAGTGCCAAATTCTTTCTTTTCTTATGTTTAGCTTATTGGTGATACCCAATTTGGCTCTATTCTTCTCTTTCTTCCAGTGAGATTAAAAAAAAAATAGGTCTTCATGTCACACTCAGATGCACCAACAGAAAGTTCAGACTACTGTGACATTTTGATATAATGGCATCCATCAATTGACTCCTTGTTTTCTATTTATTGTGTGATGTCGCCTAATCCAAATGAGTTTACTGCCCTCATTCATGAATTAAGAGGGTTGGACCAGATGAAATCCAAGTTTGAGAGCTAGAAAATTGTGATGCTATAAAAATAGCTATGGTGAGAAGCCTGAATTTATATAGTGGAATGAGATTCATACTTTGACAGTTTGACACAGCTTACCATTGCTTGTTTGATGTTTTAGCTGTTACATACAAAGGAAGTATTTTAAGGCACACTATTACAAAGGAAATAAATTTAATTTAAGTCAATCCATAAACATTCATTTTTCAATGATATTATTAAGTGTCTAACATGTGTCAAGCCCAGGCATATACTAGTGAACAACTACGTAGACAGAGTTCTGGCCCCTTGTTACCTGTCTTCTTTTGTTGTGGTGGTGGGCAATAATAAAAATAATACTTATTGAGTATTTAACTGTGCTAAATGTTTTGTCATAGACCACATATCATTTAATCCTCCTAGCAGTCCTGAGGTATAGGCATTATAAGTATGCTTTTCTTACAAAGAAGAAGCTGAAGTTAAGTAAGTTTCTCTACTTCCATTGTCCTAAACCCTGAATCACAGATGCCAGAGGGGACAGTACTTAAATTAAACCTGGGTGTTATGGTTAGGTTCATGTATAAACTTGGCCAGGTGATGGTGCCCAGTTGTCTGGTCAAGCAAGCACTGGCCTAACCATTACTACAAGGACATTTTGTGGCTGGTGAAAATACCAGAAAGCTGGTTTATTAAATCATCAGTACACTGATTGCATCCATGGATAATTACATTTGCAGTTGACCAAGGGGAGCATCTTCCACAATTAGTGACATTTAATCTAATCAGTTGAAGGCCCTATAGGAGAAGTCAGAAGGGAGAATCTCACTCTGCTTCAGCCAGCCAGCCTCTCCTGAGGGAGTCACTGAAGCCCTTCATTGCAATTGTCAGCTGCCATCTTGACCTATGGAATTTTTTTTTCACTCATTATCCTTTCATTTTTTTCAATAAAAATAGATATTTATTAAGATGATGTGGCATAATGACATAAAGCAATCCACTGATAGGTCATCCTTTCAAAAGTAAGCACCATTGTACAATTATGAACTTTCCTCACTAATACGTGTTGTCAATGCCTACTTAATCTAATCAAAGACTGAATAGAATATTCCTTTAAAAACATATTAAACACTTCATTTAATTGTAGCTTTTCTAAATACACCTCTGTCTTCTGGCAGGATGGATATTTCATGAAAAAAACTATAAGAGGCATCTGCACTTGTCTGTCAGTGCCCCAATATGTTGGTCTTGCTTCTGCCCAACAGCCATGATATCAGATTCACTGACCAGCTAAGGATGGACCAAGCCCACAGTGACCTAACAAGGCATTCCTGGAATGGCTCTGTACTTAGGACAACTTCCCACACCACTCTGGAGAGGGACTTTGTTCTAGGATCGGGGGGGCTAAAAGAAATTGAATCTAAACTCTTCACCAGGAGTATCCTAGAAGGCCTTGGCTTCCTGCATTGGGCAGGACCTGCAGACCTTTTGCCTCTTTCTTCTGGTCACCTCACCCACAGACTTCACCTGTGCTGAGTGGGCTGCCACCCTGAGAGCACTCAGAGTCTCCCTGGGTGCTGCTTCCATCTGAGCACTGTAGTCCCCAAATATGAAACATGTTAGATGCCTCTTCCAGAGCAGGTGGGTTCTTTCACTGTGCCATGAAATTGCTTGCTTTTTCTGTTATGAACTGGGTCTCTGGGTCTTGAGACTGAGCTCCAACTGCTCAACACACCAGGCCAATCCCTGGGCCAGCTGTTCTGCCTGTGCTGGGCCTCAGCATGTAGTGGGGGTTCCCCTGGAACTGGCTTTTCTGAGGCCTTCTCACCTCCATCAGCCAGAGGCCCCATTAGAGGTTTCTTCTACTTCTTAGAGGCTGCATCGCTGCCTAAGGGATGCATCCTGGAGTCAGTGACATTAAAGATGTAGTGCTCTAAACAGAGTTGGACTGGATGGAGCATTATAATGGAAGGACTTGGGGCACTGGGAATGGGGCTGGAGAGCCGCGAACCCTGAGGAGCACAGGCACCTAGGACTGGGGCCACCAATGTCTCCTGAGCAGGGTGAACAGGGTGACTCCATGTGCAGCAATTGCCAAGGGAGCTGACCTATGGAATTTGAACTCATGCATTGCATGAGTTGCATCAGACACTTTTATGGGCTTTCATATTTACAGATATCTCCTGTAGGTACTTTTTCCCTAGAGAACCCTGACTAATACATCTGGTACAGGTTCTTGAGAAACAGAATCTTAAAAATGTTCTTATTTTTTATTTTTTATTAATAAAACCAATCAACATGCACATGAGCATTCTTAACATATGAACATTCCATACTTGGTGTGCAATCAATGGCTCACAATATCATCACATAGTTGTATATTCACCACCATGATAAATTCTCAGAACATATATATCATTCCAGAAAAAGAAATAAAAAGAAAAAGGAAAAAACTCATATGTACCATACCATTTACCCCTCCCTCTCACTGACCACTAGTATTTCCCTCTACTCAATTTATTTTATTTTAATATTTGTTCCCCCTATTATTTATTTTTAACCCATATTTTTTACTCATCTGTCCATACCATAGATAAAAGGTGCATCAGAACAAGGGTTTCACAATCACACAGTCACTTTGCAAAAGCTATATCATTATACAATCATCTTAAAGAAATATGGCTACTGGAACACAGCTCTACAGTTTCAGGCACTTCCCTCTAGCCTCTCTAATGAGCTAAAAAGGGGTTATTTAAGGGGTTTTAACCCCCTTAAACTAAAAAGGGATTAGCTATATAATGCATAAGAATAACCTCCAGGCTACTTCTCGACTTTATTTGAAATCTCTCAGTCACTGGCACTTTATTTTGTCTCATTTCTCTCTTCCCCGTTTCAGTCGAGAAGGTTTCCTCAATCCTTTGATGCTGAGTCCCAGTTCATTCTAGAGTTTCTGTCCCACATTGCCAGGGAGGTTTACACCCCTGGGAGTCATGTCCCACATAGAGAGGGGAAGAGCAGTGAGTTTGCTTGCCCTGTTGGCTGAGAGATAGGCCACATCGGAGCGACAAAAGAGGTTCTCTGGGGGTGACTCTTAGGATAATTTTAAGTAGGCTTAGCTTATCCTTTCTGGGGATAAGTTTCATATGAACAAACCCCAAGACTGAAGATTCAGTCTATTGATTTTGTTGTCCTCACTGCTTGTGAGAATATCAGGCCTTCTCCAAATGGAGAAGTTGAATTTTCCCTCTTTCTCACCATTCCCCCAAGGGGACTTTGCAAATATTTTTATATTCACTGTTCAAATCACTCTGGGATTTATTGGGGCATCACTCTGGACAAACCTACAATATCTCATGCCCTACTCAAGGTTTCATGTATTTATGGTGTTCAATTAAACTGTCCATATAAGTTATATTAGAAGATGGACTAGTCAAAATATAAATTTTGTACTAAATAAAAATTTTTTGCTTTACTCTCATGCATAAGTTAAAGTTTTAAAATATGAATTACCATTTATTTTCAACACCCTGCAATATTAAAATTGGGTTTTTGCCATTGGCTTTCTACTCTGATTAGACTCAAAGGCACTAATGATTCTTATTTCCAATAAACAAGATAGCACTGACAGTCCATAGTTTGAATTGGCAATACAGATATGCAAAATATCATCATTTGATTCTGCTAATTGTACACCAATATGAGGCAAGGCTCTAGGTGACAGTATTTTTGACACCTTAACAGAGTTTTGTCAAATTAAGAGGTATAATGATGTTGGCTTGTTGTTGTTAGATTTGTTAGATACCATTAAAAGAGAAAAGGATGAGCTGAAGGGTTCAAATTTACAACTTAAGTGCCATTTGAAAGATGTAAAAGTTTCTAAGTGTGTCCTAAAAGAAAATCTTTTTTCATGTGGTCACAGACTGGAGATCTCTAAAAACTGGACCCAGAGTCTCATTGTGCGAGTAGCAGATTTATAACGTAAACTAAAATCTCAACATTGCAGGGTTTCTGCTGTGAAAGTAAAGGCATGGGTTGGAAAAGAATGGGATCCTGAAATTTGGGATGGGGACATATAGGTTGATAATGATGGCAGTGGGAACCTTGAAACCCTGGATTCTGCTGAGTCTTTGCTAGATAAACCCTAATGGTCTGCCCTGAGGAGACAGCCACCCAATCTCCAACCTGCCCTGAGGAGACACCTCCCAACATCCAGACTGCTTTGAGGAAACAGCTTCCCAATCTCCAGTCTACCCTTGGGAGTCTGCCATCCAGTCTCTGCCTAATGAGATTAACCCTTCACTGCCTGCTAACCTTGTAACCACCTCCCCTGGGGAAACAGCCTTCACTCCTCTGTTTATAGAGATGAATCCTGTTTTACCAGATGAAACTGCAAGAGAATGCCCTGAGGTAATTGGCTCAAAGGGCATTTCTAATTCTTTTCATGACCCACCACCCCACCCCTCTTTTCTTCAAGATCTAAAGCTAGGCTAAAGTCCCAATAGGTGCAGAAAAGTGCAGTGCAAAGTATGACACATGAGAAAGTACACAACATTCCAAAATAATTGCATGAGTTTTCTAGTTTATATAGAAAAAAATAGGGAGAATATGTGTGGGAATGGATATTAATGGTGTGGGGTAATGGTAGGAGGACTACAAGGTTGGATCAGGCTCAATTTATTGATATGGGCCACTAAGAGGAGATTCTGTATTCAATGTTGTATGCAAAGGGTCAGAAAGGTTGTTAACAATTTGTTTTGTTTAATGGTTGGCTAAAACATGGATCAAAAGGTGGCCAACATTAACTGAGGTTGAAATGCCAGAACTGCCCTGATATAATGTAGATGACAGGATCCAAATGCTGAGAGAGATTGAATGTTAGGGTCTATTTGTCATGGAAGACCAGCTCACACATTCCAGGAATGTCCAGAGGACACACCTTTAATGAAGACTTTGAAGAATAAATTTGTGAGACTAGGTCCATCATCCTCGAAGTGCTCTGTAGTTGCCCTTCTCTGTAGATCAAATACTACTGTGGGAACTGCTGACACTGAGCTGGAATCCTTAAACACAATCTGGATGATCAGATCCTGAGTTTGCAGAATCCATATAGCAGCTCTTAAATACCAAAGGCAAGGTGAGTGTGACTGTCATAATGGACAGCAGACTCATAGCAGTCGTCAAAATAATCTGACTTGAAGAGATTTATGGTGTTGGCTAGTAGAACACTAGAAGTAAAATAGATGGTCAGTCTACTAAATTCTTGTCTGACCTGTATAAGCAGATGAGTTCTAGGTCAAGTAAACAAAGTCTAACTTAAATTACAAAAACAGAGAGCCTTAGTTTCTTAATCAATTGCCAGATTGAGACAGTTCAAAGACTCAGAGCCTCTTGAATGAGGGGAAAGCCAATTACCCTCGTGGAAAGACCTTTTACATTAGCAAATATTATACTGTCAATCTTCCTCTCAGCCTTCCCCAAGGAGACCTAAGACCTTGTACTAGGGTAACAGTGCATTGGGGAAAAAAATAATCAGATATTTTGGGGATTATTAGCATTGATTCAGAAGTGATATTAAGTGACCCAAAACATCACTCTGATCTACCCTTCAGGGGCTTATGGATGCCAGGTGATTGATGGAGTTTTAGGTCAGGTCCATCTCACAGTAGGTCCACTGGGTCTCTGGACCTGTTTTGTGGTTATTTCCCCAGTTCCAGAATGCATAAATAGAATAGACACATTGAGCAACTGGCAGAACCCCTATGTTGGCTTTCTAACTTGTGGAGTGAGGGCTATTATGGTAGGAAGCGCCAAGTGGAAGCCACTAAAACTTCCCTTACCTAGCAAAATAGTAAATCAGAAGCAATACTGGATTCCTGGAGGGATTGTGGAGATTAGTACCACTCTTAAGGTCTTGAAGAATGCAGGGTGGTGATTCCCACCACATCCCCACTCAACTCTCTTATTAGGCTTATGCAGAAAATAGGTGGGTCTTGGAGGATGACAGTGGATTATCATAATCTTACCAGGTGAAGACTACAATTTCAGCTGCTGTTCCAGATGTGTTATCAATGTATGAGCAAATCAACACATCCCCGGGGACCTTGTATGCCTTCTATTCTGGAGAGATTTTGCGTGTTTTCAGTTGTATGCAGACAGTTGAGTACTATTAGGTGAAAAATATATGTATCATTGTGTTCTATTTAGAGATTAAGGATAGTTTATGGTGATGTGTATAGCTGCCAAGTTGACAAAGGGTGGACTGTGATGATTAGTATTATGTGTGTCAGTTTGGCCAGGTGATGGTACCTAATTGTATGGTCAAGCAAGTACTGTCCTGTAACTGAAAGGACATTCTTGCAGCAGGTTAATAAACCAGAGGGCTGATTTATTAAATTATCTGCACATTGATTGCATCTATGGCTAATTACCTCTGCAGTTGCCCAAGGGAACTGTTTTCCATAATTAGTGATGTTTAACATAATCAGTTGGAGGTTTTAAAGGAGAAGTCAGAAGGAAGAATCTCTCTCTCTCTGCTTCAGCCAGCCAGCCTCTCCTGGGGGATTCATTAAAGAGTTTCTTTGGAGCTGCCAGCTGGAGGCCTGTCCTATGGAATTTGAACTCATGCATCCCCACAGTTGTGTGAGACACTTATAAAATCTCATATTTACAGAAATTTCCTGTTGGTTCTACTTCCCTAGAGAATCCTGACTAATACACAAGGTGTGATGGATTCTAAGACCAGACTTCTACCAAGACAACAAATTCTCTGAAGTGAGTCATGTCATTATCAACTAAAGGGTCCGCAGTCTGCAAACACAAACTAATTAACTGAACATTTTAGTAGCATTCTTTTACAGTCTGCTAACAGATTTCCTTCAGTTATTATAAAATTAAACAGGTAACAGTTATTTTTGTCCCATTAAAATTCTTTCCACATGAAATTTAAATCAACCAAGTTCTTATCCTAATAATGCATCCTCTCCAAAGACAGTTTATTGTCATATTTATATTTATCAAACCTGGTCCCTCTGGCAGCTTTCCACCTCCAATGACATGGTCTGCCTCCTTTCATGCATTCACAAACATTAATCAAGCACCTCCTCTGTGTCTTGCATATTGGATACCAACAATGCATCCATGAGCATGCAAAATCCCAGCTTTCATAGGTATATATATGGAGAGATATATGTATCTATATATAATGTCAGGTGTTTCTAAAGGCTTTGAAAAGCAATAAAACAAAGTTAAGAGATATAAAGTGGTAGGAGGGCTAGGAGATGCTCTTATAAAAAGAAACTCTAACAAGGCGACACTTAACCAGAAACATACAATGTAGGGAGAGCAGACTAGGCAGAGGGGAAACTATACACTGAACAGAAGCAGACTGAAATGCCTGAGAGACAGCAAGAAGGCCAGTGTTACTGGAATGGAAAGCATAAGGGGAATAGACTTGGATGATGAACTCAGATGGTGGGGAGGAGCAGATCTTGAACCGGTCTCCAATTGAGTAAAGTGCAATTGAGCAGTAGAAAAATATATCCAAAGAATCCCATTTTAGACAATGATATACCAATAAATTTGAAAACTGGATCAAATAGAAACAATTCTTGAGATGTAGAAAGTCACACAAAATTATCTTCTCCTTCATCTCCATTTCTAAAGAAAAGGCCAAGGACAAGTCACATTAGAGTTGCGTTTCTATGAAATTTAAAGAAAAAGCCCTATCTTGTACAAGTCATTTCATAAAATAGAAAATTTTGCAGCTTATTTTATGAGGCCAGTACAAGGTAAGTGTAAGAAAAGACTATTTAAGTCCATTTAATTATGGAAATATATATAAAATTCTAAAATAGACATTAACTAATCATATATTGCATTATATTAAAATATATATACTATGTTTAAGTAAAGTTTTTTCCTAGTAATGTAATGATAATTGAATTTTAAAAAGAAACTTTAAGATCGTTTACTGCATTAATGAACAAGAAGAGAAAAAAACATATTATTGTCTCAACGGAGGCAGAAAAAACATTGAATATAATCCAAAATCTACATGTGATAAAAATTCTCAGCAAACTACAAATATAAAAGAACCTCTGCAACTCAGAAAAACAATCCATAAAAACCTATAACAGTTTTGTTTTGATATTGGATGCTGGTAATGGTAGCTCAAAATTGTGAACATATTAACAGCACTGAGTTATATATTCCTTCATGCTTAAGAGGGGAAATTTTAGGTTGCATGTCTGTTATGAGAATAAAACTTCAAAAAAAAAATCACAGGACTGTATAACACAAATAGTGAACCTTAATATAAACCATGGACTATAGTTAATAGCAAATTTACAATAATATTCTTTCATTACTTGTAGCAGAGATACTACACTACTAATGCAAGATGTTAATACTTGGGGTGCTTATAGCTCTATAGAAAAAGAAACAAAGGATAAAAGGTAATTTATGGGAGGAAAGCCTGAATAGCTATGAAATAGAGGAAGTGGCCTCAACTCTGTTGTAAATCAGAGAAAGAAAAATTTAAGTAACAATGTGAATCAGACTGGCGATTATTAGAAATTCAGTTGAAACCAAATGTCAGTAATTATGTGAAGAAATGGGAACTAGCATGTACTGATGGCAAGAGGTTAAGCTGTTGCAGCTGTTTTGAAGTGCAATCTGATTGTACTTAGTGAAATTAAGTATAGAGTATTGTGATGGTTATTTTTATGTGTCAACTTGGCTGCAATGTCCAGTTATTTGGTCAAATGCTGGCCTAAAATCCCTTGAACTTGAAGCTTGCCATTGTGAAGTTTATGTATGTAGCACAGAAGCCTAGCCTACCTGTAGATATGCCTAAGAGTTTCTTCTGGAGGACTTCATTTGTTGCTCAAATGTGGCCTCATTCTCTCTAGCCCAACTCTGTAAGTGAAATCATTGCCCTTCCCTCTATGTGGGACATGACACCCAGGGGTGAAAGTCTCCCTGATAGCATGGGGGATGACCCCCAGGTATGAATCTAGCCCTGGTCCTGTGAGATCAACAATGCCATCCTGACTAAAAGGGGGAAAAGAAGTGTAACTAACAGGGTATCAGCAGCTGAGAGAGTTCAAATAGAGTTGAGAGGCAACTCTGGAGGTCACTCTCATGCAAGTTTCAATTGGACATTGCTACTTATTATAACTTGCCAACCCCCAACCAAAATCATTCCAGCTAATCCTAAAGAACACCTAGAGCAATATATAAGTTTCTACAAAAGTTCCAATCACTAGGTAACTTTCCAGAAACCTACAACCTCCAGATGGGTCCCTGGACCAGCTAAGTCCTGAAACCTAGTCCAGTCTCTACAGAACTTTAGCTAGTTCCAACTCCCAACTGCATATTATTGACAGCCCCTTCCAACATGAAAAATTTAGAGCAGGCATAGCCCAAATACCCCTAAAGAACGGGAGAAAGACCAAAGGTGATGGTGGAGTTATACAGAGAAGGTAGGGCTTAAGAAATGAGTATGATTGCTGAATCATTACATTGTTATTTCTTTTAGTTTCCAGTATCTTAGAGCAACCAGAGGTAAAAAACCTAAAATTGCAGAATTGTAACCCATACCAGAATCTGAAATCTGTTCTCAACTAATTGTTGTGCTGTGCTTTGAAATTTATTGCTTTTTTGTATATATGTTATTTTTCACAAAAAGAGAAAAAAAATCTAAAGTCAATTGTTATGATAAAAAAATGCTGGCCTAGTTGTTACTGTGGAAATGTTTCATGAATAAAGTTAGCCTCTATAATCATTTGAGCTCGAGTAGAGAACACCCTCTACAGTGTGTGTGGGTCTCATTCAATCAATTGGATGTCTCAACGGCAAGCACTGAAGGTTCCAGAGATCGGAAGAATTCATGCCTCAAGATTTCAATATCACCTTTCCTGCATCATCAACCTGTAATTTGCTCTATGGAAATTAATTGTGCCAGCCCCCACAATTGTGTGAGCCAATTCCTTATAATAAATCTCAAGACATCTACCAATCTATCTATGCATGTATGTTTCCAGTCTCTGTTGTACTTCAAAGATGCAAGCAAGTGTGATTTGTCCTTTCATTAGTTGATTCTGGGGGGAGACTTCCAGGAGGAATTTTTCATCACCATGTTGGTGGCATCAACAATTTTTGGCTTTTTAATATCTACACTTAAAATATTCAATGTCTTTTCTTTAAATTCTGAATTACTGGTCTCAAAATGATGCCACAAATTAATTGGCATCATGATATTATTTTTAAAATGTTCTATTGCATAAGATACAATAAGGAACATTTTTAATGTCTATGAAGCTCAGGGACAAAAGCTTTCTTATTTAGAGTTTGCTCAGTTTCTTTGGAGTAGATTTCTCCCCTCCATGAGCTGGAGAAATCACCAGGATATCTGATTTAGTATCTTTAAATATAGAGCTTGTAGCTGTAGGTGGAGAAAGCAAGTCTTCTAGTCCTTCCTTTTTAAGCCAACATGTAAAATGGAATATGGTATTCTCTGCTCAGTCCTGTTCCTGCAGCTCCTTGAAGCTCTGAGCATCAAAAGAACTCTGAGGTTGCAATGGCAGTCTTACAGAAACTCCCCTGCTTAGGAGTGGGAGAGACACTGTCATGTATTGTAGGATGGAGTGCTAGTGGTGAGAGCAGCTGAGAGCCAGGGATGCAAGACGCTGGTGGAGACCTCCAGCTCAGACCTTTTGTACTCCATGAGCATGTAACAATTACCTAGCAAATTGTATCAGTGAGTCCTGGATCTTTTCCTGTGTGTAACCCATGAACACCACCTAGTCAGTCTGCCGGAGGTCCTTGTAGTTCAGGAGTGGTTCTTCATAAAGCATCATCTTCATGGCCCACATTCATCCATGAGTCTTTCATGATTTGCTCTGAAAGACCTCTCTTGCTAGGATTGAGAATAAGACAGCTCTTGAGCAGGTCTTCACATCGCATGGACATGGTATTCTCTGCTCAGTACCTTAAAGAATGCACATCCTATATAGCCAGCATATATAGGATGGCCCCTAGGCTGCACACATCCATTGCAGGTCATGTGCACTCAGTTATGGAAATTCTGGGTAACATAAGAGAGATGGCCACAGAAGGTATTGGGAAGATTCAAACCCTCCAATATTCTGACCTCGCAGGCTAGTTTCTGGAGGCTGAAAATCTTCTGTTAACCTTGTCCATGATCATGGTCTGGTGCTCAGACATGCTTGACCAGTCTGAGCTCCAGACACCAGCCTCAGAGTTGCTTCCTATGGGAAAACTTATGCTGAAGCAGATAGCAAAGAAGGTTAGAATGATTTGTAATAGAATCCACAAAGCAAAGGGAAGAATCAAAAAGCTTCCATTAGGATGGAAATCTTTAAAGGGTTGCTAAGTAATGGGAAGAGTAAAACTAGCATTGATGGGGTAAAAATAAAATTCTTAATACAACACCCTGAGAAATTAGGTGCACTGACAGAGACCCTGCTGTTTCCTCAACATGGAAGGGTCCTAAACAAATAGACTTTATTAACCCTAGTTGGGAGGAATTTGGAAGGCCTCAAGGCAAAGATGACAACAAGAAACCTGTCTTCCAATCCCCTGGAGCAATGGATAAAGATTGATGACAGGGCCTAGTCTCTTTGACCTAACCCCTGACTGGGGGCCCAAGACCATGTCTTCATGAGTGGGTAAAATGGTCAAGAACTGGAGGAGGGATGCTTCTTGGGCTCCTTGACACAGGAGGCCCTTGCATTGTTTCCAAAATTTGCAGCAAAATCCTAATCGACTGATGCCAATTGCCCCTGGAGAGTACACATGGTTGTTGACAGATATAGACATAATTCTAAACACAAGTCTGAACTGGCCTTAGTTTAACCCATGGTAGATGCAAATGCTGAGAATACTATAAAAGTGTCAAGCACTGAAGATATTGCACCAATTTGGACTGATATATCATATTCCCTCAACAAGAACATCCTTTAAAGCCTGTAATGTCCAACGATAGTCAGAAAAATATCCTCAGAGTAATAGTTTGATAGAGAATTAGAACAGGCAATTGCTTCTTCCCATCAAGAGTCAAAGCAGGAAGAGCAGGTATACATACCTTCACTAGTGTGTGTTCACATGCAACATTGGGAAGGGCCAAGGGTGGATCCCACTGAGGTAGATTCCTCCTTGTCGCTGGGGGATCTCACAGAGAGAGTGTAGGAGGATGCAGGTATAACTATGCAATCCTTCCACAGGAGGATAGTGGTTCTTTTTTCTCTAGATCACTACAACTTTCCTTTTTCCTATCTGATGAAGTGGTGCCAGGGCTAGGACTGCAACTATGGATGCTGGGAACAGGTTGGTTCTTGATCAAGAAACTGTAACTATACCCAAAACTTTTATGCCAGAATTCCTAAGGGCCTGATAAGGTGGACTGTGCCTTCATTCTATTTGGCAAAATTGTAGTTGAGGATAATTCCAAAATTGGAGTCGAGGGTAATTCCAAAATTCCAGTTGAGGTATTGCCTAGCAGTCATGATAGCTCACTAGCTCTGTACCTATGCCTTTACCCTAAATGAATGGGACCTGGTGGTCATGAAAGCCCACTAGCTACGTACCTATGCATGTACGATAAATGAATGGGACCTAGTGGTCATGATAGGCCACTAGCTCTGAACCTATGTGTGCAACCAAATGAACGGGAATACACAGAAGGGGAATTGCTTACTAGGCTGGTATTGCCAAGAGCAACATGGTCCAGCACAGTGGCTGAACCTAATGCCCCTTCCAAATATGGGAAAGTTTGGGTAAAATGGAAAATGGATAAAAAGAGGAATAGCAACTGAGGGAAATGAATAAATGGCATATGCAATGAAGGGAAACTGATATTACATTAATGCCTGCAGAGAAGTGTGGAACAAAGTGACTTTGACTCTTATCTCAGTTATACCAGATAACAAAAGGGTGAAGACTGTTCCTGCTTTGGGAATCTGACCAGGTCAAATGGCAGCATGGAAAGCTGAATGGCATTGCTCTGGGAGACAGATTGGTCATATAACATGATGAAGAATGTTAATCACTGCATAAGAACCTAGTAAAGGGCCCATATATTTTGACTCTTGTTTTTTTTTATCTATTAATAAATATTTTTATCTATATACCATATATTTTTGTCTGTTACCATATGTTGTAATACTGGAATCATAGGTAAGTCTTGATGATACAATGCATTGGGAAATGGAGTTTAGCCTCCTGAGGAGGTAAAATCAAGAAAAGTGACTGGACTAAGGAAGAACTGATTGTCGCCAGCCATCAGCAAATTTCTTTGCTACATAATTCTGCATGAATTTATCACAAGTTACAAATACGGAAGGAATGAGCAAATGTAGACTTTCAAACAAATGTGATCATTTCGCTTAAAAGAGAACCTTGCCCAAAGACCAGGGGGTGGTCTGCCTTGTAAGGAATTTAGCCTTGCTTAAAGAGATGTCTGCTATTTGTCCTGGGCTCCTAGAAGGCAGCCTAAACCCTTGGAATTTTTGGTGTGATCCTGGTCTCCTTGCTATTCATAAGCCCTTAGAGTCACACCTGATAATTCATGCTAACGAGGTCTCCCCTTGGGCCAAGTGATACCAGACCCGGCCCCTCCAGGATGAGGTGTTGGACCCCATCACCACCACCTCAGCTTGAAGTTGATCTCATGACTCTTGGTGGGGACTTGCCAGTCTGGAAGACTGTGCCCTTAACCCTAACTCACAGATTGGCTAACTCTGGGGACAAGAAAATTAGAAAATTGTGAGGAGGCCTTCTGATATGTAATCCTACTGCTCTCCAAAATGAACAATAAGGGAGACAAACTATTGCATATGAGCTACATGCAAAGGAACATGCTTCATTTCACCACCCTGGGATACTGGAAAGCACAGCACTCAGCACAAGGTCAGGTCCACTGTGACATTCAATAGATGTTTTTGCTAGACTCAATGTTCAGAGATCTGATTTCAGGTCCAGTCTTTACCATTTCTTATCATTTTCCCTTTGGAAATTTTAGTTAATTTGAGTTTCCCTGTATATACTTTGGTAGGTTGCTATGACGATCAAATAATGAAATGTTGAAATGTATGTATTAGACACAATAGCTATTGCCCGATTTTTTAATCTGAATCAATACATTTATTAGACCTCTGCTAGGCACTAGACTGTTGGGGGAGGAGAAATTCAACAAGGAATTTAGAATTCATGAGTCGATTGAAAAGAATGCACATATGCTTATAAGCTGATTGTCATCATTTATGAAGAACATGTAGGAGCTATTGAAAAAGGAAAACATTTGTTTCCTGGATTTATATGAATTCTTCTTAAAATGAACATGAATGCTAACTACGCCACTCTTAGTCATGACAAGTAGGATTGGATATGACCAGAAAGTAATTAATGTCAGAGGGTTTTGAAAGTATGATACACAATACAAATTTAGTTATACATTGTTTGTTTTTCCAAAAGGCTTTGAAGCAGTTTACCCAAAAAATTTCAAAAAATGTGTTTGGTTGTTGCAGCTCTCTGGTTCATTGCCATCTGTCTGGCTTAGATATGGAATTTTGGGGTTTCCTGAGAGGGGTCTCAAGACTAGACCATCTCAGGACTGGAGTGTATAGTGTGTGGAGCTTCCTGGAGGCCCTCCCCAGGCCCATTTGGCTTCATCTCTCTCCTCCATCCATCTATCCATTCCAAGCAAACTGCCCAAGGTGGCCCACACTGACCTCAGGCCCCCCACGCCTGCTGCATGGGCCACTGTGGGCTGAGCAGGAGAGGATGGAGACTGCCCTGGGACTGCAGAGGTGAGAGCCAGGGACACAGACCTCCTTCCAGCTTGAACCCTCTGCCCTTCCTTCCTCAGGACCTGGCATTTCCTGCCACAAGCTGCTGTGCTGTGCTAGGGGTGTGGTGCCCATTCTCAAGAATCTGTGCCATCACTTCCTCCACTGCCCTCCTGGTAGGAGGAGGGGCTGACCAGGGCTGGGAAAGGGAGGCCCCCAGGTGTCAGGCAGGCCCCCTGGTGACAGGGACACTTTCCTCTGTTCTAGGAAAGCCTGTGTCTGAAAGCACTCCACCTTCACTTCCTTCTTCCCTACACTTCCCCTTTGTCTTTGATGGCCAGGACAGCTGCGACAAAGCACTGCAGACTGGCTGGTTGAAACAACAGAAGTTTATTGTCTCATAGTTTTCATGGCTGAAGTTCAAACTCAAGGTGTCGGCTGGACCATGCTTTCTCTGAGGTCTGCAGCCTATGGAGGCAGCTGGCTGCCATCAATAACTCAGCCTCTGCTTGGTGGCCTGGTGTCTCTCCTCATTTGCATTTTCCTGACTGTGTCCAAATTTCCTCTGCTTACAAAGGCCTCCAGTCATAGGGGATTAAGGCCCACCCTCCTTCAGCTTGGCCTCCTCTCAAATGTTAGGATATTCAAAGATCCTCCTAACAGATGAGCTCTCACCCACAGGCCTGCGGGTTAGGACTTGGACAGGTCTCTATGGGGATATAATTCCAACCACAATGCCCTTCCTTGGCATCATCTGGGCACCAGCTAGTTCCACAGCAGCCACTTCCTCTCACCTCCCTATCTCGCCTCTAGGCCTTCCCTGCCTGCCTTTCCTGACACCATCAGCCCTGAGGGCAGGGGATGCACAGATCAAGGTGGCTCCCAGCTCATGAGCTCTTGCAGCTGGCATGGGAGTGGTGTTTAGTGGCATTTGGCTGCTAGTGGCCACCACATTCCCTAACTTATTTCTCTGCTACTTCTGTTTCACAGGCATTGGGGAGGACACCATGCACACAGGCTGCCTCTCTTCTCACCTGGGCTGCATTTCTCTGTGATTGGTTTGTTTTTTACTGCATAATTTGTTTGTCTTGATTTATAACTACCTTCCTCCTAATTGTCACCCCCTCCTTTCTGCCCCTAGCCCAGGCTCGGGGCCAGGGCCAGCCATTGTCTCCAAGAAGGAGCCTCATCAACATCAGCCTCCTGCCCTCACCCTGACCCACCCTCCTGCCCTGTGGGACAGCTTGGGTGCCCTGAGGGGTCCAAGAGGGCATGGCTTGGTTTTTGAACAGAGTAGGGGTCAGGGCACCCCAGCAAGGTGATTCCTCTCCCATCAGCTTTCCCTCCTGCATCAAGTTTCTCCTAGGGAAAAAGCACCTAATATTTCTGGAGGTGGGAACCATATAGAGCCTGTAGGCCCTTGAAGAGACTTTTAATCTGCAAAAGGTGAGGCGCATTCTCCGGAGGGTTTTCTCAGAGAATTGACATGATCCGACAGATTCATGTTGTGAAAAAGTGCTGAGGGGCCATGGGCAGGGCTGGGAGACACTAGGAAATACTCCCATAGTCCACAATTGTGTGGGTCAACTCCCTACTGTAAATCTCTTCATAAATGCACACATCCTGTTGGTTCTGTTTCCCTGGAGACCACTGACTGATACTGTATATAACCAGGAAGAACAAGCTAATAGGAGGACATATATAAGATGCATGTTTCAGCACTGTTTAGGGGAACAAGGAGATGGAGACAACCTAATGATCCATGTGTGCACAGATAGGCATCTGGAATGCTGTGATAAAATACTGCATACAGAGGAAATAAACTAGATGTTCATTTTGCAACACGGATAGATCTTAAAAATAGTGCTGAGTGAAAAAGCATATAAGGGATCTACCATATAGTATATGAAAAATGCATACACAAAATGACAGCATTTATCTTTCCAAGATACATATAAATCCAAGGACATTAACACATTAGAGTCTGTGCTTATAAGAGAAGTAAGGGGGAGTGAGGAGTGATTTAAATTTAAAATAAATTTTAAAAAAATTAAAAAATTGGGCCACGGTGGCTCAGCAGGCAAGAATGCTTGCCTGCCATGCCAGAGGACCCAGGTTCGATTCCCGGTGCCTGCCCATGTGAAAAAAATAATAATAAAAAATCTATGAATGTCATCAAAAAGACCTTGCACTTAAGGATGGTGATAGTGTCCCATGACAAGTGTACTGCTCCAAAAATCTGAAAAACAAAGAACAAACAAATTAGAAATTTCAAATTTTCATGTGCTGATCATTTGCTGCAAATAAAATGCTTGGTTGAATAGGACTTCAAATATTTTAGCAGGATCCCTAGATAAACCAAGCCTATACATTTCTCTAGGCATTGGGCTAACTCATATTCTTCATTAACCTCTGATATCTTGACTATGCCTTGATGACAGATGTTTTAGCTGAGAATAAACAATAGCAAGTGTCTAAAAATTTGAAGTTACCCCAAAGTTGTAGCATTTTTCCAACTTCTATATTCCTAATCTATTATCTTTCACTGTTATTCTCTTTGAAAATAATTTTTTGGGAAAATGTATTTAAATATTTATCAGTTTCCTAATCCACACTTAACTGAATGCTAGTTCCAGAGTCACAGTTTATTATATTTTAGAAAACAATAGGAAGTAGTTTTGTCTAACAATGAAATTCTGCCTGAGAAGACAAGGATGCATGGAAGTTATGCTGTGTTTTAGGGCATGCAAACTTAAGTCTAGAATTAGACTCTAGGTTCACTCTTATCAGGAGTATGATACAGGGTGAGTAACTGAGCCATTTCCTGCCTGAATTTTCTTCCTTGTAAAATATGATTACAAATTAATGTTGCTGAGGGGGTTGAATAAGTTATATCTGTAAGGTATTTACAGTAGTGACTGGGGATAAATTTCAATAAATATTAGCTAGCAATGGAAATCTAAATAAATATTTAAGAACCATTACCTCACACATAAAACTTGCCCTTACTTCTACACATTTGCAGAGTATTTGTTAAAGAAAAGTCTCTCAACACTACTGATGGTGATGATAAATATTGTAAGCTTAAATAGCAAATATGTACATGTTTTGACCATTTTATGAGAAAAGAATTTCCCCCGTATTCCATACAATCTTGCCATATTTATTTGGTTCTGTATATTCAGCTCTTGTCTGGGAGTTAGGCTCACAGAAGGGAAAATACAATCAGAGAATTGATGTCTTAAATAAACAAGTGGCCAAACTTTTAGGAGAAGGTGTAACCTGAAATTGTCTAAATTTGCTTGATTCTGTTTTTATTTAAGTTTTCTGTGTTGCCAGGGGCTGATCACTATCAATTTAGAATCCTGGTGCCCAAGCAACAGCAAGGGATGTCAATTTACTGTGAAAAATTTAGTAATTTACTTCTTCAATCTTAACTTCCCTGTACATTTTTTTCCCCTCTCTGGGTGCCAAGCTTGGAGCTAACTGACAATTATTGATAGGTTTATTTTAGTTCTGGTATAAATACATTGTATTTTTTAGTGCTGCCCTTTGAGTCATATGCTTTTGTGTCATATGCTTTCATTCCTTTGAGATTTGCCTTTAAATTTGTTAGATTTCAAAAGTTAAAGATGGAGAAGTTAAGCCTACCTAAGAGTTACTACCTGCGTAAGACTTACTTCCAGAAAACCTCTTTTTTGGTAAAAAAGTGACCTCTGTCTCTAAGTCCAACTCTGAAAGTGAAATCATTAGCTTTCCCCCTATGTAGGGCATGACATCCATGAGTGAAATTCACCCTGGCAACGTGGGATATGAATCCCAGGGATAAGCCTAGTCCTGGCACCATGGGATTGACAATGCCTTCCTGAACAAATGGTAAGAAAGAATTGTAACAAAATAAGGCATCATTGGCTGAGAGAGTTCAAATAGAGTCAAGAGAATATTCTAGAAGCTTCTCTCATGCTTCAGCTAGATATTGCTATTTACCATGTGTTCTAGATCGCAAGCTGCCGGAATGTGATATAGCAGAAACAGAATGGCTTTTAAAAGGGGGATTTATTAAGTTGCGAGTTTACAGTTGTAAGGCTGTGAAAATGTCCCAATTAAAGCAGGTCTATAAAAATGTCCAAATTAAGGCACCAACAAGAGGTTACCTTCACTCAAGAAAGACTGATGAAATTCAGGGTTTCTCTCAACTGGAAAGGCACATGGTGAACATAGGACATCTGCTAACTTTCTCTCCCTGCTTCTTGTTTCATGAAGCTTCCCCCGGGGGCATTTTCCTTCTTCAACTCCAAAGGTGTCTTGCTGCATGGGCTTTCGTGGTTCCTGTGGCTCTCAAGCTTTTTCAAAATGTTTCCTCTTTTAAAAGATTCCAGTAAACTAATCAAGACCCACCTAGAATGGGTGGAGTCACTTCTCCCTCTAATCAAAGGTGAGTCACAATTGGGTGAGTCACATCTCTTTGGAGATAATCTAATCAAGTTTCCAACGTACAATACTGAATAGGGATAAAAAGAAACAACTGCCTCCACAAAATGGAGCAGGATTAAAACATGGCTTTTCTAGGGTACATAACCCTTTCAAACCAACACACTATGGTGTGCCAACCCCCAACCAAAACCATTCCTGACAACCCTAAAGAACACCTAGGGCTCTATCTGAGATTCTTCAAAGGTTCCATGCACTATGATTACTTTCCAGAAAGCTACAACCTCCAGAAGGGTTCCTAGGCCAGATAAATCCTGAAACCCAGATGGGCCAGCCTCTCTGGAACATCAACTGGTTCCATCCCCCTATCCCATATTATCAACAGCCCTTTCCAACATGAAAAAGTTAGAATGGGCATAGCCCAAATACCCTCAGAAATTGGGAAGAGGATCAAAAAAAAAAAAATTGGGAAGGAGGTGTTATAACAGAGAAGTTAGGATTTAACAATTGAGTATGATGGCTGAATCATTATATTGATATTTCTTTTAGTCTTCACTGTCTTGGGGCAGCTAGAAGGAAAATTTTTAAATTGTGGAATTGTAACCCATACCAAACTCTGAAATCTGTTTCATAAATACTTGTTACAGTGTACTTTGAAATTTGCTTTTTTGTATATATGTTATATTTCATAATTTAAAAATGGAAAAAAGTTAAAGAAATGAATGCCCAGTAAAATGATCACAAGCACTACATATAGAATTTCACATATATTTGTTAGTTTCTTATGTCTTACAGTCTGCTTTGTCCAAATCAGAGACATTATGTCTCTCTTTATTTCTATATTTCCAGGGTCTTCAGTTTGCAAAGCAATGAGATGGCTGTTGGGATTGTTATATGGTAATCCTCAGGTCGGGTCACCTGGGTGCTGTCCCCTTGGCCTTAAGAGCATCGCATATACAACAGCCCATTGCCCAGAGTTTTTTTATTTTGTCATGGGCAGGCACTGGAAATCGAACCTGGGTCTCCGTCATGGCAGGCGAGAACTCTGCCTGCTGAGCCACCGTGGCCCGCCCTGCCCAGAGATTCTTTTTTTTCTCACATGGGCAGGCATCAGGACTCAAACCCAGGTCTCTGGCATGGCAGGCAAAAACTCTGTCTGCTGAGCCACGGTGGCCTGCCCTGCCCAGAGATTTTTAACCAGAGGTCCAAAGACCTGCAAGAACTTCCTGGATAGAATGCACAGTCATACATTTAGATGGGGAATTGATAAAAAAGGAAATAATTCATTTTCACTAACTCAAACTGAAATTTAGTGCTTTCTACACTGATGAATTTAGGGAACACATTACATTAATATTATCAGACCAGCGGTTTTGTAACCAACAGAAATTACTGATTCTTTCATATCACATTAACTGTTGCAGATATCTCAAAATAGCATTTATATGCCTCAATATATTGAAATTATAACAGTTAATAGACTCCCACTAGGTCTTGTTATTCACTGATGTTAAAAAAGAAGCACACCTGACTATATTGCAAATTTAGTTTCTAATATTTTAAATTATATCCATTATAATTAATGCCCTTTGTCATTCTACATATTTTATTTTGTGCATTCAAAACGTCATTCTGAACTTTGTTACGCTGCCAATGGGCATAATGGCAGGCAAAAATATTAAAATTCCTACTCTAGATAAAATAATCTGGTGTTTTCCAATTGTTCAAAGACCTAATTTAACTTCTTAACTTGAAACTCAAGGTTTCTGATAATCTGGCCCCTTCCTTTTTCACAATACCCCTTTTTGTCATCTCCCTGCAGAGACCGGGTCAATTCAGAAGTCATTCACAGTACATCACCTGAAAAGCCCTCTGGCTCTCTCTAGTTCTCTAAGCACTATTCATAGTACACAGAAGCTTCCTATAAGAATGTAAATGAGGGAAATTAGAGCACTCTCTGTATACTCACAAATCAACATAAGTGAACCAGAGATGCTCAAAGGCATCCTGAGAAATAGAAGTTAAACAAAAGGTGACCATCATCTGACTTTGTTAGCATATTTAAAGCACTATTATAGATTGTTGATTTCTTCATCTGGCTTTTCCTGATTGCTTTAAAGTAACAGCTTTTGTGATGGGATCCGGTGAAAGTCACAGTGTTCAGCTGCTGGGCATGTTTGCCCTCCTTTCTAGTCTGCCTGGAGAGCAAGCGAAGGCTCTAGGCAGAAATTGTGTCCCCACTTTTAGGATGAAGATGGGTAAAAAGATTTTGATCAAAATGAGGTTGATTACAGTGACCTCCAAGATTAGACAGTGCAAATAACTGAAATGGAAGAAGAGGATAATGAAAATAGAGAAGACTCAGGTGATAACTGGGAAGAAGGATGAGATAGTGGTGGTGGTATAGAAAAATCTTCAGGTCCCTGAATAAAACAGCTCTGGTACAACACTTCCTCTTCCAGTAAATGTGACAGAAACCCCAGAATGAATGATGACATGCCTTGTGTATAGGCCTCCTAGGGCCAGGTTAACCAAAAAGCACAGAAAAAAAACCATAAAAAAACATACACAGAACACCAGAAACATACAGCGCAACACAGTTCCCATCTCTGCAGCCACTGCCAAGCATATAGAAAGTTGGAAGTATAAAGAAAGAGAAGAGCTTTGGAGGGACAAGACATAAAAATAAAAGTAGGGATAAGGTTTCAAAAAAACAGTGTCACCAGACAAAGTCCATGGATTCTTCTGCCCAAAGCACTCAATAACCAATTCCTGAGACACTGGGGTTTCAAAGAGACAAAGAGTTTGCTATTAGGTGAGTAGCAGGAGAGCAGATGGCCAAGTGGCTCAAGATTTGTCTCCCCAAATTCCAGTAATTCTGATAGTTTTATAGAGAAAAGATGGGCAAGGTTTAGGATAATGAGCACAGTAGCCCCGGATGTGAAATTAGAGGTGATTTCATTATTGAGCATGTGCAGATTGATTACATGCTTAGTCACAGAATGTGTGTAAGAAAATGGCAGAGAGGTATAGGTGACCTGTAGGTTAAAGTTTAAGCTACTGCACATGTCAGGTGAGCCCACATTGGTTAGAACCAGTCTTGGTCATCAAGATAACTTTGGGCTTGGGGTGGGTTAGTTCTGGGCCGACCCAAGACCCTTCATTAATAATTATTAGGGGTTATGTTTAGTGATTACAAGACTCTAAAGTTGAAAAACTAGATAACTGGGTACAAATGAAGGTTAGCCACGAGGTCTTTACAATCACAGGGGCAGAAGACAAGGGCTGTGCCGTCATTATCAGAGATCAAGGCAGCTGGATTACAATTTAGAGATTTCAGAAGCTTCCCTTTGTCTATTCCAAGATACCAGAAAGCAAAAGGGAATATCTAAATAATGATTCAGTTACCAAAATCATCTCTTAAATCCTGATTTCTCAGTTACACCAGGCTCTTAACCCTCAGCTTGAATGTCAAAAAAGCAGCCACACACAGTGCAATTAAGGAATGGTCTTTGCTAACCCTTCTCCAGTCACTCGACCACAGCTAACACCACACAGCCATTCCCATCCAATTTCCGTCCAATCTACAATAACCCATGCAGACTCCTCAATATAACAACTGGCCCTATTGCACTGTGGAAGTTTGAACTGTCACAAGTGTTCTTTATAGATATTGGATGTGGGGGAATTTCATGTTATAAATGT
>PVIY010034870.1:0-26767 GCA_004026745.1 Myrmecophaga tridactyla
CAATAATGACATTCCTTTGTTCTTATGCAAAAACATAAACCATTAACATTCAGTGTTACTACTGCATGGGTAGTACTTTCTTCTACTATTTTGCCTTCTGGATTTTATATGTCATATCTAATTTTCCTTCTTTATACCTTTACTCATAGTCTTCCTTTCTACACTCTTCTCCCTACCTCTCTCTTCTGTCTTCGTATCTGTCTCTAGTGTTCCCTTTAGTATTTCTTGCAGAGCTGGTCTCTTGGTCACAGATGTCCTTCTTAGAACACTTGTAATTCAACAGATGTTCATTCATTCATTTAGTTAATTCCACAGATATATACTATTTGCACCTTCTGTGCTAGATTTTGGGGGTATAGTGGTGGCAAACAAAACAATTTCCAAGCACTGCTAGGTTTCATACTTGTTGGGGAAGACCAAGGTTAAGCAAAGAGTTTCACAAAATAATTATAAATTATAATGAGTGGTGTGAAAAAAGTATAGAGAGCATTAAAGACGTATGAAAGGGGAAATCTGCTCTAGTCTGGGAGGATCTGGGAAGTGGCGCTTAGCTGAGAACTGAAAAAATCATTAGCATTAAAGGATGGGGTGGGGGAGATCCCTGTTCTGGCATTCAATTATTCTCGCATTAATTTTTTATTAAAACTATTGCCTGCTGTGTGCTGGCACTGTGGAAGGCATCAATCCATATGTCAGGCACTTAAAATAAAACAAAAACTAGATAATAATGCTATTTCAAGCCTTATTGGCAGGATTACTTATCCAGATTACCAGTGGGTAAGCACAATTCTTTAGGTAATGGCTCCATTAGGGTCTTAGCAGGAGGTGAAGATGGAGAAAATAAAAGGGAATGATGTTATTCTCTCAGACTCCTTAAATCATTGCAGCTGCAGGTGCCAATTTCTGAAGCCATGCTGGGGGTCATTTTTCGGTGACACTTTTTTTAAAAAAACTTTTTTTTATTCTATAGTATAACATATTTACAAAGCAAAGACAGAAAAAAGCAGTAATTTTCAGAGCACTCTTCAACAAGTGGTTACAGGACAGATCCCAGAGTTTGTCAGAGGCTACCATACCATCCACTCAGATTTTTCCTTCTAGCTGCTCCAGAATATAGGAAGCTAGAAGGAATAAATATTTTTTTATCACAATCGCCTTTTTTTGATAACATATATACAAAAAAAAAAGCAAAACATTTCAAAGCACAGCAGCACAATTAATTGTAGAACATATTTTAGACTTTGACATGGGTGACAATTTCACATTTTAGGTTTCTACTTCTAGCTGAACTAAAATACTGGAGACTAAGGAGATATCAATTTAATGATTCAGAATTCTTATTCATTTGTTAAGTCCTATCTTCTCTGTATAACTCCACCATCATCTTTGATCTTTCCATGCCTCTCTTTGGGGTTGTTTGGGTTATGACCATTCAGAATTTTTTATGTTGGAAGGGGCTGTGGATAACATGGGGTAGGGAGATGGAACTATCTGATATTCCGGAGAGGCTGATTCTCTAGGTTTCAGGACTTATGTGGTCCAGAGACCCATCTGGAGGTTGTAAGTTTCTGTAATGTTATTGGGTGACACTCTTAAACTACATTTTTCCACATGTCAGCTACAGTCCGATACTCCGGGGATATGGTGAGGAACCCGCCTCCGTGTTCTTTACAGTCCTGGGGAACACATACCTGCCAGCGGAGAGCCTGAACGACGGAATAAAGAGAAAACATGCAATGGGTGTGGGTTATGGAATAAATAAAACTGGGTAATGTGAGGGAATAAAGTGGCAGTGTTTGAGCTGAGCGCCAGCCAGCGAGATGACGGGTGGTTAAGGGACAGTGTCTCCGCGATGGCCTGAAAAGGCTGGACCTTGGGGTCAGGGTCCTCGCCGGGCGAGTCTACTCCCCAGGGGGCATCTGGCACCGTCCCGGGACATTTCTGGTGGCCGCAACTGGGATCGGGGTGGAGCATCTTGTGGGAGGGAGGCCGGGGGTGCTTCGAACGCACTGGCCAGTGCCCCGCAACACACACGGACCGGACTCCAAACGTCAACAGTGCGGAGCTTGAGAAAGTCCCTCCGAGGACGGCAAAAAGCCACGGAGGCTGGGCCGGCGGAAATTCGGGCGCTGTGCAAGCAGAGTCCCGAGGCCCTTGTACGGAGCTTGCTTTAGCTGCCCGTGGTTTCCACGGCGGACTTGCAGCGTCGGCTCGCCAGACTCGACGACCGTCCCAAAATGCCGCCAGCGGCCTCGCGCCTTCAGCCCGTCCAGACCGCGGAAGTAGAGCCGTGGATTTGTCGGTTTCCGGGGCGTGACCGGAAGTGTTCCCGCTGGTGCGTGACGGCGATCAGACCCAATGGCGAATCGAGGCGGCCCGTAGAGGGGCGGGATACGGTGGGGACCCGGGCGGAACCGGAAGCCGCACGCCTGACTGAGAGACAGCGAGCGCGCCCAATGGCGGCACCGAGAGGCGGGCCACGGCGGCTGGCGGGGGAAGCCGGCGCGTGGGGCGGCGGCGGCGGCCGGACCATGGAGGACGTCGAGGGCTCTGGCGGCGAGCGGACTCCGCTGCTGGGCGCGGGCGGGCGCGGGGCGCGGCGGGCGGCCTCGGCGTTTGCGGGCCGGCGCGCGGCCTGCGCGGCCGTGTTGCTGACGGAGCTGCTGGAGCGCGCCGCCTTCTACGGCGTCACGGCCGACCTGGTGCTGTTCCTGAACGGGGCGCCGCTGGGCTGGGAGGGCGCGCAGGCCAGCCAGGCGCTGCTGCTCTTCATGGGCGTCAGCTACCTCGTGTCGCCCTTCGGCGGCTGGCTGGCCGACGCGCTGCTCGGCAAAGCGCGCGCCATCCTGCTCAGCCTGGCGCTCTACCTGCTCGGCATGCTCGCCTTCCCGGGGCTGGCCACGCCCGCGGCGCGCACCGCCCTCTGCGGGCCCCTGCGCCCCGCGCTCCTGCTCAACTGCTCGGCGCCCGCCGGCACCCGCGCCGCCTGCCCGCCCGCCGCGCGCTACTGCGCGCCAACCACCTTCGCGGCGCTCGTGCTCGTGGGCCTCAGCGTGGGCACGGTCAAGGCCAACATCACGCCCTTCGGCGCCGACCAGGTGAGCAGCCCGCCGCGCGCGCCCCCGGCCCGCCACGCCCCCTGCCCACCTAGTCCGCCACGCGCGCCCCCGGTCTGCCACACCCCCTGCCCCCCGGTCCGCCGCGCGCGCCCCCGGCCCACCACGCCCCCTCCCACCTGGTCCGCCACGCGCGCCCCCGGCCCGCCATGTCTCCTGTCCACCCGGTCCCCTCCCCGAGCGACTCTCGTCCGCTGGATCCTCCGGGCCGGCGTCGCACCAGGCCGCTGCCCTGGCCGCGCAGGCCCCCTGCTCACCTGGGGGCTGCAGTCGTGGCGGGAGAAAGCTCACGAAAGCGTGCGTGCAAGAGCATTAGGAGGACGGGCTGTGGTCGAGCGGGGCAGGAGTCAACTTAGGGAGGGCTGGAGGATAGATGGGAGGGGGGTTCACTAGCCGGAAGGTTCTCTCTGTGCAGGAGCCGTTGTTGGAAGAGCTCCCGGCACAGGGGGTCCCTAAGTGCAAAACCCTGAGCCGGTGAGCAGAAAGGACTCCCCAGATATTGCCAGACATGAGCTGAGAAGAAGTGGGAAGAGAGAGGAGTGGTAGGCAGGGCTGGTGGTGTAAGGCCTGGTTAAGAATTTGAGTATCTCATCTACTTCCTGTTTTTGTAGAACCCAGGAACAAGAATGGTTCTTATGTTTTTAAATGGTTGAAAAAAGTCAAAAGACTATTTTGTGACATGTGAAAATTATCTAAAATTCAGATTTCAGTGTGTGTAAATGAAGTGTATTGGTACACAGTCCCACTCACTCCTGTCCGTTATTGTCAACACTTTGGCTACTCCCATGATACAGTGTTATCATTGACTACTTGTGAAGGAGACCACATCTTGCAAAATCGAAAATATTAACTTCTATCCCTTTACAAAAATGTTGGCTGGCATCTGGCATAGAGAATAGGATTAAGGGAAGTGAGGACAACAGGGCTGCTGCAGAATGGAGGCCGTGCGGGGATGAGGGTGAGAAGTGGAGGTGGAGTGGCCGAGCTTGCTGGTGGTTTGAGTGTGAGCAATAGAAAAAAAAGCTCCCAGGTTTTTGCACTAAATAACTGTGTGATTGCCTGGCTCTGGCTGGCGTTCCTAAGGCGTATTGTGTGCCAGGCCCTACTCAGGGCCTTATCATGCTGCCTGAGTTCTGATGGTGTGCCCATTTACAGATCCGGAGACTGAGGCTGCAGAGGCTAAATAATTTGCCCAAAGCTGCCTGTCGGTAAGTGCCTGAGCCGGTGTTCAAAGGCCTGTCCTTTGAATCTGAGCTCTCCTCAGCCCGTGTATTTCCAGGGCAGACAGCAGGGAGAGACCTTCAAAGGGCATTCAGGTAACCCTTGCCTGGCTATTGAATGTCCCCCTTGTTGTTTGCATGGACTTTCCCTGCTTGATCTCATCTGACCTCGGTGGAATCTTCTGTTATATAGGTGAGGAAACAGGCGCAGGATGTGAGAGAACTTTCTTGTCCTGTAGGTAGTGAGTGGTCAAGCTAGGGTTTCATTGACCGCTTCTGATATGTTAGTCTGTGGGGTAACCACTGCAACTGGAGGGGCGGATCTGTGGGCTCCGCAGACTCAGCTTGCGGCCCTGGCCCCAGGATGCCCTGGCTCCGGCTCCGCTGGCAAGGGCGCAGTGCTGAGCGCGGCCAGTCTCCATCTTTTGACAGCGGAGCCGCGCCCCTGCCGTGTGCAGGAGGGGCCGTCTTAGGCCGCTCAGTGAGCCGAGTGTCCTCCCATAGTGTCTTATTTAAGCCTCACAACACTTCGAACGCAGAAACTCTAATCCCCCCTGTTACAGGAAGTGGAGGCTTCTAGAATTTGACTGCCCTGGGGCCACACAGTGGGGAGTGGGGAGTGGGTGTTGAACCAGGCTGTCTGCCTTCAGGGTCAGTGCTGCTCCTAGAGGTGGCAGGTGAGAGGCCAGTGGTGACTTCTTCAGAGAAGGTAGAGGTGCTGGAGAGTGACTGCCAGCATCTGCATCCATTTGATGTGAAGTTTAATGTGTGTATTCACAATTGTCACAGCCTTACGAGGAAAAATGGACTACTCTAGATTAAAGATTCTAATGATTCTTGATGACCAAATGCAATATGTGGTCCATGATTTGCTCCCAGATTGAAACAAAAATTAAAGTCATAAAAGACACTCCTGGGGGACAATTGCCATATTTTTAGCCTAGACCACAAAGGAGACAAATGGTATATTTACGTTAAGCTCCGCAGAGTGCTGATGGTGTTGGGATTGTGTGGAAGGAGGCCCTTATTTTTAGGAGAGACATGATGGAGTCTTTTAGAGTGAAATGTGATGAAGCTGCAATTTATTTTTTAAATGGCTCAGTTGTAGAAAGCATTTTACATACACAGAAAAAGACAGCTAAAGATCTAAGCATAGGGTATATAGGTGTTTACTATTCTTTCAACTTTGTTAAAAGGTTTGAAATTTTTCTAGATGAAAAATTAGGGGGACACCCATCACTTGATGATGGGATAAAAAGAACGTGGTTTAACCATACAATGGAATGTTACTCAGCCTTCAAAAGGAACACGGTGCTGATACAGGCTACAGCATGGAGCAACCCCGAAAGCATAGTGCTGAAGTGAAAGGAGCCAGGCACAGGACAAATACTGTATGACTCCATTTATATGAAATGTCCAGAAGGGGCAAATCCTTCCAGACCGAAGGTAGGTTAGTGGTTTCCGGGGGCAGGGGAGTGACTTCTAAAGGTTAGAGAGCTTGTTGCTGGGGTGATGAAAACGTGGGATCAGACGGTGGTGATGGTTGTATGACTTTGTGAATATAAAAAAACCACCGAATTTTATGCTTTCAAAGGGTGGGGTGACAACTATGGTCTGTAGATTAACATCTCAGTGAAAAAGCATGTGGGGGAAATGAGGTGCCTGCAGTGTCCCCAGTGGCTCACAGTTTCCTGAAGACCCTGTCACCCAAGTGACAAGCCCTCAGTCTTGCCCAGAACAGGCCTCGGCTGGCCTACTTTGTCCTCCCTGTAGGAAGTCTGTATTACTAAGATACTTGGTATGCTTCCTCATCGCCCGCCCACCTCTCTGTCTGCAATGTCCCACCTCCAGGAGACATTCCATTTTACTAGCGGAATAGGCTCAGGCTGTAGCTTGGAGGAGGAGGCCCTGTTGGCTTTGGAAAAAGGACCTGGGCATCCAAGGAGGCTCATGTGAATCATGTCAGCCCACAAGTTTTCCCCTAGGGAAAGGTCAAGATCTTTTTGTATTGTGGGTTGAGTATCAGAACTCCTGATCTGAACAAACAAAAACTTATTTTTCACATAGAGCAAGTGATGTGTTTGTTTTTTTATAGGGAACAAATGGTAACACGTGTGCATTTTAAGACAATTTCCAAGCCATCCAGCTGTTTAATTCACTCTCTGCAATTCTGTACCTTTAGCTTTTCTCCAAATTGATTTCATGGTGTCTTTTGACCAGTCATGGGAACAGCTTGTTTACCCTCTGAGAAGCGGCTTTTGCAGAGATGCCGTCATGTGACTGTCATGTGACTACAGGGGAAGCTCACTGCTGGTTCCTGGCCAAGGCCGGGGGTAGTTGGAGCTGCTACTTGTAGGAGCCAGTTTCCCATTTGGTACCAAAAGGCGGCTGGTGTGTGGTGATTTCTGGCCTCAGAAGCTGTCTTCAGCTTATAAAGTAATTTCTCTGGCTTACCGTTGGAAATTTAAATAAATTCTGCTGCCAGGTTTACATAGGAAATGAGGTGGAATGAAATTAAGGTTTGGATTTTGTTAGACTAATTGAATGTTAATCTTCATGCTCATTTGAAGAGAATCTGAGAGTGCTGTGGCACATCTTTATATAGCCAGTGTAGACACTGGAGAGGCCCCGATACATTCTAGTTCCTCTTAGATTTTGGGTGTTTACTGGCCTTTTTACTCTTAAGCATGTCAAATCATTTTTCTTTTTAATTTTTTTTCTTACATGTTTTTACATTTTTAGTTCTATTTCTCCTTCACCATTTCCTCACTGCTCACAATTTCTCTTTCGTTGGTCTGCCTCCAAGGTTCCAGGAATGTTGGAGCCTCCTGTTTAGTAATGTTTAGATACACTGTGTGTCCTTGAGGGGCTCTCTTTTCTAGAAATACAAGATGGAATTCTCAGCACAGATCAATTATTTAATAGTTGTGCCTGCCTTGGCCTCAGTTTGTTACTGATGTGGATAGCAAACAAATCTAAACTTCTGAGGGCTATTTAAAATTTGAATTTTCTGTTGGAGATGGTGATTATTATATGGTTAATTTAAGTATAATTACTTGTCACACAGTAGTGGCCGTACTCAATTATTTTGGCTTAAAAAAAAGGAAAGGATTTTGAGGAACGAACAATTTTGATTATATATTTTACACCTCTACTTGAATCTTTAAAAATAGAGCTTAAAGTAAATGAAGTAATATGACCACTAAAAAGAAGCTAGCTTTATCGTACTTGGTTGTTCTGGTTTCCATTGAAAACTTTTTGTGATTCATGAGAGGAAGTTGCTCTGTGAATCAGAAACCAGATCTGTTTCTTGAACAGAAATTTTGACCTTTTCATAATTTTAAGGAGATAATAGAACTTACACAGCAAGATTAGACACTCTTTATAAGAGTTCCAGGATCAGTATTCCACTCTAGTAAGTTTGTGGAGGAAAAAAAATTAGAAAATGAGACTCAGAGATGCCTTTGGGAAGAACCGAGCTCATTCTTTTTTTTTTTTAAATTATTATTATTTTTTAAATACCAAAAAACACCAAACGCAAACATTCTTATTTTGATCATTCCGTTCTACATATATAATCAATCAGTAATTCACAGTATCATCACATAGTTGCATATTCATCATCATGATCATTTCTTGGAACATTTGCATCTATTCGGAAAAAGAAATAAAATGAAAACAGAAAAAATTTATACATACCGTACCCCTAATCCCTCCCTTTCACTGATCACTAGCATTTCAAACTAAATTTATTTTAACATTTGTTCCCCCTATTATTTTTTTTTATTCCATATGTTCTACTCGTTTGTTGACAAGGTAGATAAAAGGAGCATCAGACACAAGGTTTTCACAATCACACGGTCACATTGTGAAAGCTATATCATTATACAATCATCATCAAGACACGTGACTACTGGAACACAGCTCTACATTTTCAGGCAGTTCCCTCCAGCCTCTCCATTACATCTTTTTTTTTTTTAATGTTTCCTCTCTTTATTTATTTATTTATTGTTTTACATGGGCAGGCACCGGGAACCGAACCCGGGCCCTCTGGCATGGTAGGCGAGCATTCTTGCCTGCTGAGCCACCGTGGACCGCCCTCCATTACATCTCCAATAACAAGGTGATATCAACTTAATGCCTAAGAATAACCTCTAGGATAACCTCTCCGCCCCCTTTGGAATCTCTCAGCCATTGACACTTTGTCTCATTTCTCTCTTCCCCCTTTTGGTGGAGAAGGTTTTCTCAATCCCTTGATGCTGAGTCTCAGCTCATTCTAGGGTTTTTTTCAATCCCTTGATGCTGAGTCTAAGCTCATTCTAGGATTTCTGTTCCATGTTGCCAGAAAGGTCCACCCCCTGGGAGTCATGTCCCATGTGGACAGGGGGAGGGTGGTGAGTCTGCTTGTTGTGTTGGCTGGAGGGAGAGGCCACATTTGAGCAACAAAAGAGGTTCTCTTGGGGGTGACTCTCAGGCCTGATTTTAAGTAGGCTTGACCTATCCTTTGTGGGGTTGTTTCATATGAGCAAACCCCAAGACTGGGGGAACCGAGCTGGTTCTTGCAGTGTCAACGTAGATACAGAAGTCCAGCTGGGAAGGGGACTGTCGCCCCAAAATGAACTAGGCCCAGCATGGAGGTCACTGTGGGCAGGAGAAGCCCAGAAGATGCGTGCCCTAGCTTGGTGTGTATTCTTTTCTTGGTGCGTATTCTTTTCTCTGTTAAGGAAATCAGTGATTTTTGAGCCTTTCAGGAAGTCCTGCCCTTGTGAGAATGACTGATTCCTTTGATAACTTTCCTAATCTAAAAGCAGCATGTGGTTTTAGCATCAGTCTATAACTTCCCCTCAGCCCCAGACTTCTCCCTGCGTCTGCTTCTCTGGAGACCAGATAGAGGCCTGTCCCCTCCCCCCCCCCAACAAATGTTGGCTGCCCCTTTTCTCCTGGGGCCTGAGTGTATTTGCTGGGTGCTTCCTGGTCCGCATGTGGAGCTCAGTAAGAAATGGAACTATCCAGCATAACTCTGAAACTTACCCAGGAAGAGGCGTGGCCTGGAAAGCTTGGCTAGAATGTAGATTCCTGGGCCTCAGCCAGAGCTTGGATCGTCTGGGATGTGGTGAAATGTGTAATTTTAAAGAGCATTTAATTAAGCCATTGGGCCACAGATGACACTTTGAGGAATTCTAAAATTTGTTTAATTAAACTTCATCGAGAGATGCACTATCAGAATTGGTAGTAATTAAAAGTTCCAGATACTTTTTGTGGGCGCCGGTGTATTTTGAGACATTTCTTCAAGGCTGTGATGATGACGGTTACCTAAATCACTTCATGTTTTTGTCCTTGAAGACACCCCACACGTTTTCAAGTCTTCTTCATCCTTCCTTCCCTGTTGTTTCAGGTTAAAGATCGAGGTCCAGAGGCCACCAGGAGGTTTTTCAATTGGTTTTACTGGAGCATCAACTTGGGCGCGATCATCTCGTTAGGAGGCATCGCGTACATTCAGCAGAACGTGAGCTTCGCTGTGGGCTACCTCATCCCCACCATCTGCATCGGCATCGCCTTCATCGTCTTCCTCGGCGGGCAGGGCTTCTTCATCACCAAGCCCCCCGACGGCAGCGCCTTCACCGACATGGCCAAGATACTGGCCTATTCTTGGTGGCCACAGAGGCGCAATGGAGCACACCGGAGCAGTGGGTAAGGGCTTGGTTCTCATCACAGGCCGGGTTGGATGTGACACACTGATCACCGTGATAAGTGGGCCAGCCGCCGCTGCTGTGTGCTTGCTGCAGGCGCCGCGGCTCACCTGGCTGGCCTCACACCTGCTGCAGGAGGCAGGCCCGGTCTGACCACCCCACTCCAAGGCAGGCTGGTGTGCCCTCAGGTCCCAGGAAATAAGAGCATTGGTCACTCTAGATGCAGGTTTAGTTTAAGAAGTCTGAAATTTAACCCAAGAGTACAAATCAAGAAATCTTTCTGTTATCCTTTGAAGGCATAATTTACTTGTAGAAAAATGCCCCTCTTTCTAGCACACAGCTCTGTGAATTTTGATAAACTTGTTCAGTGGCTTAACTGCCACTGCATCACCCCAGGAAACTCCTCCCCTCCTTTGCAATGGATCCCTCGGGGAGGGTTGTGATTGGGGTAAGAGTTCCTGGCTGCAGACACCAGGCTGAGCTGGAGCTTGACGCACAGCCCTGGGAACCTCCTCTCTGGCAGCCGCGTGTCCTCCCGCTGGCTGACCCACACACCCCTCCCCTGGCTGCTCTGTGTTTACCTGGAGCCGTAAAGAAGAGTTTTCCTTCCACGGGGTATCATTTAAGCCATATGTAAATAACTCTTGTGGCCCTACTGCTCTGCTCGAGCCTGAGCTGCTCTGGTTCTTGAGCTTCTCCTTATGGGGAAGTCTGACGGGTTTCCTGACCTTCCAGCGGGCCCCTGTGCATTCAAGCTCATGATTCAGAAATGCCGATGGAAGCAGGCTGAGGACTTTTACAGACTGAAAGAGCACATGCTCGGCAGTAAGCCTCAGCTCTTGCCAGGTACTTACTGCGATTGAACCAAAAGCAGATTTTCAGGTCCTAAATTTTTGTACTGTAAATTAGCAGCAAAACTCAACCTTTTGAGGGATCAGCTCCTAAGGTTTTAGTGTATGTCTGTTGGTGGCACCTGCTGGACATTCCTGCAGGAGAACAGCATTGCTTTGTGGACTTTTTAACAGACCAGTGACATGTGGAGAGGCTTTGCAGCTACTTTTATTTGCAGATTTCTTGGACGTCTTGGGTACAAAATAAAAATAAGTACTAGCTTACTGGGTCTCAGACCCTGCGTGTACCTGCCAGCTCTGTGACTTGGGTGGGCTGCGTGACTCTGTAAGCCTTGGGCTCCAGGGCCACTGGTTTATCGGGAGGCCCCAGGAAGATGTTTTAGGTGTGAAGAGCTCCAGTGGGGAGGCTAGTCTGGGAGGCAGTGAGCCCCAGAAGCTTGAGGAAGGACACGGTCCAGCACTTGGTGTGGGCGGCCCGGTCCTAGTTCCTTCTGCTCTATGGAGGTTTGAGGGTGACTTAATAGTGGGAACTCACATGATTGTCCATCCTCCGACTGGAGCAGAAGTACAGTCCTCAGCCTTTTCAGAGACACCTGCTACCTTAACCATCGGTGGCAACTCTCGGACCCCTGCCCAGGTAGCAGACCCTTACCTGTGCATACCGTGTGCCTCTGCAGGCGGGGGGGGGGCCAGCGTGTTCTCAGCTGTGTCCATACCGGGCCCTTGTGGGTTATGAAGTAATCCTAACAGCACACGTGAGCCAGGTCAAGCTTCAGAGGCTGGTGGGCTTAGCAGCTTCTGAAGTGTTTAAATGACATATAACAATAGTGTTATATAACCAATGATGTGTACTAATGAGTCTTTGTATGAAAATGGTTTTAGTTTTACACATTCACATGTTTTTAAGGAAATGCATATGTACTACAGTATAATAAATCACTGATAGTTTCTGTATTAGGCACAGTGCAGTTCAAAAAAGGATGTTGAATTTCCTTTTTTACAGAAAAAATAATGTGGAGAAGTTATGACTGTATTGAATTGAAAATGCAAATCCTATCCTTGAACTTGTCAGTTTCAAATATGTGGGTTTTTTTTTGTTTTTTTTTTTAATGCATGGGCAGGCACTGGGAATCAAACCAGGTCTCCTGCATGGCAGGCAAGAAGTCTGCCTGCTGCGCTACTGTGGCCCGCCCTGAATGTGGTTTTTTATCCTGTTATTTGCCCACTAGACAGAGCTCCCTGAGCACAGGGACTGCGTCTTCTTTTATTTACTCCCCTATTCTCAGCACCCAGTAAAAACCATGCTGGCCTTGTACGATGTGCACAATAAATATTTGTAGAATTGAATTTATTTTTTTCTGACCAAATTTTGTTAAAGTAGTAACTGATGGTTTTCATTTTTTTGGTCCCCTTCCCCCTGACTCCGAAGCCCCAGATTAAAACTCTCAGGTTTAGGAGATAAAAATAATTTAGATCAGTGGTAACTTAGTTAAATGTCATGAGAATAGATAAATTAGAAAGCATATATTGCCATTTGCATCTGGGTCCAGAATTGGAAGATGTCCTAAATTGAGTATCACCTGATACCTCTGGCTTTAGAGGCTAGTGTGTAATTTATGATTCGAACCCGGGTCTCCAGCATGGCGGGTAAGAACTCTGCCTGCTGAGCCACCGTGACCCGCATTTTTTTTTTTTTTTTTTTTTTACATGGGCAGGTATCGGGAATCGAACCCGGGTAGTGTGTAATTTAAAAGCTACGTTTCCCATTTCTGTTTTCCCCTTAAGAAGCTTTGAGCATTGTCGTTTGCTGGAGTGTTTTGGAGCTCAGAAGGGTCTTGGCACACTCCATTCAGTACTCCTCGTTCTGTAAACAGTGACACAGACCCACATTGAGCAGGCAGCGCTTGCATGGTTCTTGAGCCAGAATTGGGACAGCCATGCTCTTGATTGCCACTTTTGAAGGCACTGAGGGCAGCCGTCGGGGGCAGATGGGGCCTGAGGGCAGCCATGGGGGTGCTGCCTTACATAATGGGGTGTCAGGGCAGGGCTGTGTCCCTCTGAGGTCAGGAGCTCGGCTCCCTGCAGGCTGACCCAGAGGTTCAGTCCCAGCCCCTGCATTCCAGCTTCGCTTCCTCATGCAACTCTTTACCTCCCATTGCCCTTGCTCCCTGTCCCTGAGAAGGGTTCCAGGGGCCTTTCCCTCCTGTGGTGAGGTAGAGAAGGGCCGATGCACTGGTACCTGTCCCAGATGACATCATCTCACCACCTCCTCCCCTCTCCACACTTCCTTAATCTAAGGGGTGGTGACTTGCCCTGCTGGAACAGAACCCTTCTCACAGTTATACCCATGGCGAACTTTTAGGTAAACTAGCATGTGTGTAGCAGCGTAGGGTTGGTTGTCAGGTCTTGAGTGCTAAATCAGCTAATTAAAAATCCAAACAATTCAGTGAAAGTACTTTTTTCAAATATTAGTCAGTGGTGTGCCTGGCGTTGATGTCGCCAGCTGTAGATGGACTGCAGGCTTTCCCCAGAGCTGGGCCAGGAGCAGCACAGCTCAGACGTCCGCCATACTTGCCATCTATCTTCTTAACTTACAGTAGCTGCCCTCGCACTTTCACTGGGAACCCCCTTCGTAAGCGGGTTGAGTACATTCTGTGATGTTTAGAAATAATTTCAAGTGGCTGTATTTGGTGTGTACAATTAGTAAGTTATAGAATGAATTAAAACAAATTCAGTGAGCTGATTTCCTCCCTCCAAACTTAATTTGTGACCAGATAATTAATTGCTGGGTTTGTAAGAAGACTAATTCCTTCATTTTATTTCCCAAAGTGAAGGCATTGGAGTGTTTCAGCAATCTTCTAAACAAAGTCTGTTTGATTCATGTAAGATGTCTCGCGGAGGGCCATTCACAGAAGAGAAAGTGGAAGATGTGAAAGCCCTTGTCAAGATCATCCCTGTGTTCTTGGCTTTGATTCCTTACTGGACAGTGTATTTTCAAGTGAGTGCTGGCAAGTAGCTTTCATTTCCTTTTTCTCCCCCGAATTGCTGCCGTAGTATTTGTTTTGGGCACCACCGAAGTCCATAGGACTCTAGTGATTTTTTTTTTCTTTCCCTTAAGAGTCTCTAGGATATTAGAATTTTTGTTTTTAGTGGTGGACTCATTTTGGCTGCTTTAAATATTTTGAAACCCTTTCACAAAAAGAAACTAAGAGTGAGTATACTTCTAGTTTTCCAGGCTATTCCTTTAGTTTAATTTCTTCCTTGAATAACTGGCAGTTATTCTATCCCGATCCCCAGTTGACTTTTACGATGACAAAGTAGATAGCTTGTCTGTGTTCTAGCTTGAACCTTCGTCTGTTTCTGGGAATCCCTGTTATCTCATCACAGAGAGCGTCTTTAGGGGAGGGGTGATACTCTTAAAGTATTGGAACAGCAGAGTTGGTTCACATATGACAGTAATGCTCTTTATACCCAGATGCAGACGACATATGTTTTACAGAGTCTTCATTTGAGGATTCCAGAAATTTCAAGTATTACAACCACTCATCACACGGTAAGAGCAATTGAGTGTCGGAAAATTGTCAACTGAGGTTTATGTAATGAATGGATTCCTTAAAACCATTGTAGATATTTTACAAATATTAGCAGTTAGCATGAACTAAAAGTGCTCTTATTGAAATTGAGTTTTTACTCATTTTAGAGAATGTCTCCACTGACCACTTCATATTCAGTAGATTAAGTTGATTAATGTCAATTAAACCTTAATAATTTTACCTGATTCTTTTTTTCCTCTTAAAGCCCAGGAAAATGAATACAAACCTATTTAGAAATAAAAAACTTTTCCTGGTTCCAGTGGTTTTTTTCTAGGTGGTTATACATGCTTTATATGAATTATTCACCTTTAGACAGCAAATAAGTGTCTACTCATCTTGTAGAAAAATAAACGTGCTTTTTCTGCGACATCTTTTTCCAATTCCAGTTTCCAGCAGCCTGGCTGACTATGTTTGATGCGGTGCTTATCCTCCTGCTAATCCCTCTAAAGGATAAACTGGTTGATCCCATTTTGAGGAGACATGGCTTACTCCCATCGTCCTTAAAAAGAATTGCTGTTGGAATGTTCTTTGTCATGTGCTCAGCCTTCGCTGCAGGTAGGAAGCAGTTTTTCCTTTGAGCCAAACTGATTTCTGCGTGGAGTCTCATGATTGGTGCCTGCTGCTGCTGCGTGTGGCACTCTATATGAGGATGGCCAGGTGGGCAACGGCGGCTCAGTGGCAGAATTCTCTCCTGCCACGCTGGAGACCTGGGCTAGATTCCCAGTGTCTGCCCATGCAAAAAAAAAAAAAGAGAGAGAGGACAGTCTATCAGTCATTTTAAACCATTGACTTTTCTTTATTTACCCATTTTTCAAAATATAAAGTTTATATTTCTTTTGCTAAGACTTGTGGTCATTTTTCTTCTAGAGCTAAATATCTCGAAGAGTACACTGCACTCTAAACGCACTGTAGAGGGACTTGGGTTGAACCAAAGGAGGCTTGGACTCTACTGGTTTGGGTTTTAGACAGCCACTGATAGCTGGTTAGACCATTTTTATAAATTAAAGGCATTATATAATTTTCAAAGTGAAAATTCTGCCTTAGGACTCTTCACCTTCGGTCCGTTAAAAACCCACAGATGCCACTGCAGCTTTTGCATGTGCATTTTCCTGGGGAGAAAGGTTTTATCAGATCCTTAGATATCTTTGACCTTCCGCACACCAAAGAGGTTACGAACTAATTCGTGAGGCCTCCAGCTCCGCTGAGGGTAATTTTCTTTGCGGAGGCTGCACTGTATGATCAGGGAGTTCGTTGCTTATCTTTTGCTGATAAAGCTGGAGTGTTGCTGACTTTCTCAACTTCCTTTGGAGTTTTTCCTTCATTAATATTTGAAAATTATTGAACCATAAAATAGCTTAGTTGTACATTAAGAAAAGAAAAACTCATCTTCCTGAATCAACTGTATCATCTACAGCTTTGAGGAAATGTTAAACACTGCTGAAATGGAATTTAATATTTTCAAACAGTGCTTTCTCGCAGTCTTCATCTGCTATTGCCGGAGTGGACTTATTGATATAGAACTTAATACATTTAAGGAAATTATTCCCTAGGCTCAAAAAATCTGTATTCTAGAGGCTGAGACATTTTAGAAGACTATTATGTTTTCTCTCGATCAAATAGATTGTTAAATAAGGTTGTATTTGAATTAAGTTTTTACTGTGTGCTTTCTTTATGGTTCAGTTTCTTTTCCAATACTGGAGAGCATGGGGAGTGAGTGAGCAAACAAGAACTAAATCAGCAGGGTTGTCGGGGCAGGGACAGTCACGCAGGATGCGGAGCTGGTAGAGCTCTGTGGAGCACCCATCACTGTGCGGAGGGCATGTCCTGGAGGTCGTCTCCGTGTCTCTGCCCTGTCTCTGCTCCGCCTGTCGGAGGGGGCTTGGCCAGGGCTGGGTGGCTGAGCTTTGGTTTCGCAGCGCTATTCTTCTGGGTTGGGGGCTCCTCTCGATGGTACCGTGGCCCTGTGGGCTGATGGGGTGGTGGGCACCCTTGTTCCCAGGTGTTTTCTCGTAGGTTCTTGGCTTGGGCTCTCTTATGCCTTCTCTTCTACAGTTTTATTAATGGCCCAATACCTTTGGTTGGCTGCACTGAGGCCAGGCTGCCTTGCTGTGGGCTCTGGGGGTGTGTGGTAGGCGACAGGCGCCCGACAGGTAACTGCAGAGAACCGTCGGTCCACCTTGTAAAAGTGCAGGGTGCTGGCTCCTGCGGGAGGTTGAGTGCAGGTACGGAGGGAGCCTCATCAGACTGACTCTGCAGGGTTGCCTGCTCGTCTTCTCGGCTGCTGGCCCATGCGGGGAAAGTGATGTGAACTGTGGTGACAGCACCATCCGAATTAGTCAGCTGGAAATAGGAAGCACCCAGTGTCTGTTCTTAGAAGGGCTTTCTTTGTGAAGTGACCAGAAGTTAAGCTGGGGAACTGTCACTAGTTTAGACAAGTTTGTTGTCTTGTAATTTGACTTAACTACAAATTACTAAGTTAACATGGATGGCTGCCCGGTTTAAGGTGTTTTTGTTCTTAGCCTTGGTGAGAATTTAATTGGAATATTAGTGGGCTTTGTTAGATACCAAAACCAGGACAGCAAACAGAGTTGGAATAGAAAAGAAAACTTCATTCTGCTTCTAACCTATCACATTCCCTACTAATCAGTTTGCCTCGTACCTTACTGCATTCACCATTCATAAGCCAAGAGCTTCCCTTGAGCAGGGAATCTGCAAGTAATAGTTCCTTCTCTCAAGCCCCTCAGGGGCAATGGGCATGACTCCAGGGTTCCTTCAGGCCTCCTTAAGAAGAGAAGAAATATGTTAATTTGTTAAGAGTCCCTTTTTCCCCTCGGAAAACTGTGTATTTTCAAATTGCTAAAATGAATGTTCATTGGAGAAAAGGAAACTCCCCTTCCCACCCCCCACATTATTGCGGTACATTTGTTACAATTGATGAAAGAATATTATATGTCACTATAAACTGTAGTTCACAGTTTGCAGTAGGTACTTTTCCCATATACCCATTTTGATAACTCCTTGTAACAGTCATACATTTGTTCTCGTTCATGAAAGAACTCTTTTGTATTTGTCTAGTTAATCACACACATTGTCCACCGCAAGATTCACTGTTAGACATTTCCCTAAAACCGGTTCTCTCATGAGATATGATAGTTGATTCCATTTATTGTCGTTTCAGAGGCTGTGTGTGTTTCCTTCTGTGGACACACACAGACACTTGTGTCATTTCCTTAGGAGGAATCACTCAGGAAAGTGCTCAGCAAAGGGACATGGATGAGAATTCTGATCTGGCACCCTTGTCAGTGCCGCTTGTGGTTTTCTCTGCCTCTTTTCCTTTATGGCAGGTAAAAAAAGTGGCATAGCCTTGTTGCTTTAATGTCTGTTTCTGTGAGATTGGCATTTTTTTTTCTCCAAAATTTATTATTTATATTCTTCAGTGTACAGTTGTACAGTGTACAGTTGTTGGTTCATTTTTTTACAGGATGTTTCGTTTTCAGTTGGTTTGTAATGTCTTCATTAAGGATTTCAAATGTTCATCTCATATCCTATGACTATTTTTTCTCATTTTTATTTTTCCCTTTAATTTCTTTTTTGATGGAATCTTGCAGTGTTTTTCTTCTTCTAGGTCCTATACATTTCATATTAGATTTATCCCTAAAACTTTATGTATTTCTGGTGTTCATATGAATTAGGTTTTATTTAACTTTTTGAGTTTCAGTGACTAGTTTCGAATGGTCGCTCATTGGGTCAGATGCTGAAGTTTCTTTTCCTGCTGTGAACACTCTCTCTTTGTGTGACGGTGTTGGGCTGCCTGGGAGGCGGCTAAGATTTGGGGGTGGTGGGTATCGCTCCCTCTTCCCGGACTGAGTGAGTCTCCTGGCCGTTCACTGTGAGCATCCCCTTGCCTGTGGTCTGGAGTGGGTGCTCCTGATGAGGATAAGTGCCCCACTGTATTTCACAGGGGCTCAGTGTTCTGGGGGCAGGGATAGATGCAGAACTTTTCTCAGGTGCCTTTTTTTGGCATCCAAAAATATTACTTTTTTTTAATGTTCGCAGTTCGTACTATTTATTTGTATTAATTTCCTAGTATTTGCTCCTGGCATTCTAGAGTAAATCCTGTGTGTAGAAAGTCGGCTGAGTTTCGCAAACTGGTGTAGCTGCCATTGTATTCGGTGCCTGTGCGCCTGCAGTCGTCCTTGAGGCTGGTCTGATTGGATTTGTCAGGTTTTGGCGTCATGGTAACGTTAGCTTCAAAAGAGAGTTGGTGGGTGCACGGGTAGTGGTAGAATGCCCGCCTTGCCTGCCGGAGACCTGGGTTCGATCCCTGGACTATGCACCCAAAAAAACAGAATTGGTAAACTTTCCATCTTTTATCTGTAGTTAGAAATCTTTCAGTAGGATGAGAATTACCTGTTTGCTGCCAGAAAGTATGCAAGTCCTTACCTAGAGAACACCCAGCCCATTACCCCTTAATTTGATAGTTTTTTCATTTTCTAGATGCTGTGTATTTTCTCTCGAATCACTTAAGCTCTTTTTTAAAAATTATGTGTGGTAGTTAGATTCAGTTGTCAGCTTGGCTAGGTGAAGGCACCTAGTTCTATTGCCGTGGACATGAGCCCATGGCATGGGAACCTCATCGTCGCTGATTACATCTGCAGTCAGCTAGGAGGCGTGCCTGCTGCAACAAATGATGTGTGACTTAACTGGCTGGTGCTGAAATGAGAGAGCTCAAGGTAGCACAGCCCAAGCAGCTCAGCATACCTCATCTCAGCACTCGCAGCTCAGCCCAGGCCTTTGGAAATGCAGAAAGGAATCACCCTGCGGAAAGTTGTTGGAACCCAAGGGCCTGGAGAGAAGGCCAGCAGAGATCACCCTGTGCCTTCCTGTGTAAGAAAGAACCTCAGTTGAAAGTTAGCTGCCTTTCTCTGAAGAACTGTATGTCAACTAAATAAATCCCCTTTTATTGAAAGCCAACCCATCTCTGGTGTGTTGCATTCCGGCAACTAGCAAACTAGAACATTATGTTTTAAGTATATTCTCTAATTTATTTCTAGTTTGAGGTATTGATTTGGTCTTTTTTTGTTAGACTTTCCAAAATAGTATGTGTTTTAATGTTTTTCTATAAATATTTCTCTTTAATTTATCAATTTTACTGTTTCTTTGTTTTCTAATTAAAGATTTAAGATATTAAATTATTTCTATTATCTTGGGTTTTCTGTTGTTTTTTCCTCTCATTTTTTGAGTTAAATTCTTTATTCACTTTTATTTACTCTTTCCTGTTTAATAATGAAAAATACTTAATGCTTTGAATTTGCCTGCTATTGCTGCTTTGGCCAACTCTCATATGTTCTGATTTGTCATGATGTTTTCTTAGTTCTTTTCTAAGAATATTGATACTGTGGCTTCAATTTCCTTTGTGATCCAAAGGTAATTTAAGAGACTGCTTTCATTTCATAGTAACGTTATTTTCATTTAAACCTCACTTCCGACTGCATGTCTGGCGGCGTGTCCTGCGCATTCTGTTTTCTCTGTGTCCTGGGCACCACCGCTAGTGGAGTGGCCTTTCGTTGGGCAGGGAGGGCGTGGCAGCCCTGCTGGAAGCCCGACCTGACCTCTGCTGTTCTCTGGATCCCCTTTTTGTGCCTTGAGATCATCCTCTGGCTTGCTGGGGGTGATAAAGGAGGTGTGTCTGTGAGGCAGGAGGCAGAGGCCCCTTGCCCTGGCCGCCCGCTCTCCGCGTTGTTTGCTGCAGTCAGGGTCTCAGGCCTGCTTGTGTTGCTTTTGGGGCTGCTGTGAGAATCTCTGAGGTGAAGAGTCTGGTCCATTCATCACATGCGTGACTTTGTTGGTTGTCCTGGCATCTTCTTTTATATTCCTCGTTGTTGATGCTTCTCTGTTTTTTCACTGTCGTTAAATCTGGTGGTTGCCTCCTGTTGGGCTCGCCTAGTGCAGGCCTCTGCCCGCGGCCGGCCCTTTTCCCTGACCTTCGCGAGCCTGTGCCCCACTGCCCGACTCCCATCCCCCATGGTCCCGCAGTGCTCTGCTGGTCCTTCTCCTTTCAAACATTTACCAAAGAATCCTTTTAAATCTGTGACTCACTTTATCTTCCCTTAAGTCTTGATTTCTTTGTTTGTCCCGCTCAGCCACTGCCTCCTCTGTCTATTGCCTTTTCACCTGCCTGTCTTGAGCACGGAGAGCACAGAGCAGGTGATGCGCTCACTCACTTCCCGTCTCTGCTGTGTCAGAAGCCACTGCTGTCTTTTCTGTGTGCGAGCTTAGAGCTGTTTGCTGCCACCACAGACACCCTCCACCACCCCACACTAAGCTGTCTTCTCAGCTCTCATGGCTTTTCCTTGAGAGTCGTGTCCAGGCAGGCTGGGTGGGCTCTTCCTCCGACTTGAGCCTCTGCTGGGGAGGCAGCCAGACCACGGCCTGCCCCTCAAGATGCTGGGCCCTTGGCGCTGCCCCTGCCCTTTCGAGCGGGGCAGAGGCTGCAGAGCATCTGAAGGGCCTTTTATCTCTCACTGGGGGCTGGGCGCCCCAGACTCGCTTCCCGGGAAGAGATGTGAGTTGCCGATGGAAGGGCACATGGGCTGCCTGGAGTGTCCTTCTACCTCGGACCTTGCAGATCTTTGCTCTGTACTTGGGCATTTGGGACGCAGATTCCAGGGCTTGTCTTCTCACACCCCTTAGCCCGAGCTTTAAAAGATACTTCAAAAGAAACGTAACATCGGTTGCCTTCTGTTTGTTGCCTTCTTACCCAGGCACTTGTGTTTCATACTCATGTTTGTAAGTAGATATATTTTTATATGTTTCTCACATGAAACATTAGGATCCTTTATTTCATTTGCAATAAGAATGCTTTCAAAACAAAACTTGGTGAGTTTTTACCTAAGGATTTGGCTCTTGAGGTTGTTTTAAGACGTTTCTTTGGGGTTTTTTTATTTTTAGCTGTTTCCATTCTCGCTCGCTCTGCTGGCCTTCGTGTTGATCTTGACCTAGGCCTCTGCCCTGCGTCAGGACTGCAGGGCTGCCATGAGTGGTGTGGCGGGGGTCCGTATCCTCGGCTCTGTTGAGGTGGGCGGACCCACTCTCTGCCAGGAGGGCACAGCGCTGGTGCCGTCGCTCGTGGTGGCAGCTAGGGCTAAGTCAGCAGACCCGCGCGGTCTGTCCCCATGGTGGGGCAGCATCTCAGAACATCCCACCTGCTGGTGTGGACTGTTACTCTTCCCGTTGTAAGACTAGTTGGCTTCCCCCCAGTCTCCCTTTTAAACAAAACAAAAGGAGCATGGGCGAGCAGTACAGACGTTGGGCATTGAGCCTCTCTTTTGTATAAGACACCCTAAAAAGCCCAAAGGAAAGAGTTTGGAGGTCTTTGCTTCTTCAAAACCTACTTTGAAAGCCAAAAGTCAGGAGATTACTTAGACCTGGGGATTCTTGGGGAAGCTGTGTAATTGGACATTGTGCTTCCATGCATTTTTCAGAATAATCAATAAACATCTTCATAGCAAAAATCCAGTTTTTTAGTTTTATTGAGAATGTTAATAAGTCAATGCTAAACTGACCTATTTATTGTGACTTCTAGGAATTTTGGAAAGCAAAAGGCTGGACCTCGTTAAAGAGAAAACCATCAATCAGACCATCGGGAATGTCCTTTATTATGCTGCTGACCTGCCGATTTGGTGGCAGATTCCGCAGTATGTGCTCATTGGGGTCAGCGAGATATTTGCAAGTATAGCAGGTAAGCTTTCCTCAGCATCGGCGGGGCCAGAGTCTAGTCGTGAAATAGTGAAGCCATGATGTTTCCGTAAACTCTTCGATTATATTGTGACAGAAGCAGCATAGTCCTTCTGGGTTTTTTAGCTGGTTGCTGTGGCTGTGACTATGCAGCAGTAATTGAATAGGAACACTGTGGCTAAGGTTCTGCTTTCTTGGTGTGGGAACAGTCTTCCCCAAAATGTTCTCGTGAAGCCCCACCAACTTCCTGTGGGTGCCGCAGCAGAGAGAGAAAAGGGAAACCCTCTGGGGTTGTTCCTTGGGGTCTGGCACTTCCTGCCAAAGGCCGTTTGCTGGTGGGCAGTGGTGCTGGAGCCGGAGGCTGCCCACTGCGGCTCTCGGCATCTAGCGTTTCAGTGGAGGCGTCTATAAAGACTCTGTTCCAGTTTTTAATAACGTGTTCCCACGATCCTCTCTTTCCCTCGCCGTGAGATTCTGTGGTGGTACCAACAAGTGTATTCTGGGTGGGTCTGCTTCTGGGTGCTGGGAGCAAGGGAAAGAGAAGATCAGTGATAGTCAGACGCTGGGGAGGGGCGCGGGTCGGGCCGTCTGAACGCGCATCCGGAGCCGGCAGCTGCCTTCGGGAAGGAAGCGTCGCAGCACAGGAGCCTGTCGTTTAGGGCACACTGCAGGTCTTTTTCTCATCGGTAGACAGAGCTGAATTTATAGATGTAAATGCTGAAACCGTTTTAGAAAATACTGCCTGTGTAATAGAACTCGTAAGCAGATCCCCCATTTTAGTGTGAATATGTGCTTGGTAAGCTCACATGACTCAGGAATATAGGATAATTTTGTTTCTTTAACTTCTGTCTTTCCAAAAGAAACAGTAAATTCTAAGCTGTGACAAGTCATCTGTTTCCTTGAAGTTTGAGAGCATTGACTGTTTATGTCTTAGACACTGCTGTGGTGAACAGGAGGGTTGGAACTAGTCCGTGAGCTGATTTCTGAGCTCGGGCGGGGAGGCTCCCTGCACAGGGAAGGGGACGTGCCCAGGGGAAGCTCCGCGCCTCTGTTCAAGTGGGCGGGTGCAGGCGGCAATGGGCGGGCGTGGGCAGGCACGGGCTGGAACCTCTGTCTGAAGTGACCCCTTCCTGTTACAGGTCTGGAGTTCGCGTACTCAGCTGCCCCCAAGTGCATGCAGAGCGCCATCATGGGCCTCTTCTTCTTCTTCTCGGGTGTCGGGTCCTTTGTGGGCTCGGGGCTCCTGGCTTTGGTGTCCATCAGAGCCGTCGGGTGGATGAGCAGCCACACGGACTTCGGTAAGTGCCGCGGCGCCCCGGCACCGGCCCAGAGTGCATAGGCCCTTCTGTCCACTGCTGGGACCCTGGGCCTCTGCTCGTTGTGGCCGGGTCGCCCTCCACACCTGGGCACTGCCTCCACGCTGGCGCTCGGTTATTGGGTGGCCTCCCCTTAGCATCTAGCACTGTTTTTATACGGCAGTCAAGTCCATATCTACATTTCCCTTTCTTTAACATGACTTTCTATTCTTTTACAAATTTTCCTGACAGTGCCTTTTAATTTCCTGATACTAAAAACATAAGGGTAGATAACTAGTGGCTTTTTTAAAAAAATGAAAATAAACAAAATACTTGTGATCGCCCTGAATGGGATTTTAATGGTTAGGACCAGCAGGTAGATGTCGGGTGTTGAATAAAATCACTCACAAAAGATTGGGGTTGCCGTCTCCAGAGTTATGGTAGCTCTTCAGTGAGTCCAGGAGAGAGTGGGCTTTTACATTTTACCTTATGTAAGTGGACAGCACTCTCTCTGGTCTACTGGTCCTTGTCACTCTGAGGTTATAAGTCTCCTTGAAAACCTAGTGAAAGTTTCGGGACTTGTCTCTGGAAATCGTGGTGCTCCAAAGTCCATCCACGGTTGAGTTGAGCCCATGCTCGTGGACACGTTTGGACCTGAGTGTCGTCCACATGAGCTTCTGGAAACCGCTGCCCCTCCCCGCCCCCCCGCCTTCCCCACCTCCCTCTCCCCGCCCTGGGTTTGGCAATGACTTCCCGCTGTCTGTGCTGTCCCCTGGCCAGTCACTGCTGTCATTCTGAAGAGTGCAAACAGAGCCAGGGGCTCCCGTTGTGATTCCAGCCTCCCCTGGGTGGGACCCAGGCCCCAGTCAGTGCTGAGGGTGTTCTGGGCCACGGGGACACACACGTCGTGTAGGGCAGGGGCAGACCTGCCAAAGGAAACACGTGTTGGGAGAGCCCAGACTCTAGTGCTTTAGAATGGGTTCTGCTTGTTGGCTTTTGTTTTATTTTTGAATGCATCATAAAAATTTATTTTGTTTTTCGTCATTTGCATTGTTTTCCCGTAGTTTAATCCCCCCTTACTAATTTTATCTCAAAGTTTACTTATCCTCCACAATTTCTTGCTGACAGGTTATTTTTAAACTTCCCATTGTAGGGTTAATCTGCAATATTTATACATTTAGCATTCATGTCCAGTGCTGAGCCTGGATTCTGTTTGCTGATATTTCTGTAGTGTGTTCTCAGATTGGCCCCCACCAGATGGCCTGTTAGTGCCTGACCACTTCTCATTTTTACAGCAGTGGGAGAGTTCGAGTCCATGCCATGGGGAGAGAGAGTGATAAGTCCTAAATCGCTGTGTCATTTGGGGGATTGCCCTCAAAGGTGGTGGGAATAACTCTAGGAGTGCTGCCTCAGGACAAGAATGGGCCTAGGCAGCCCCCCTCCCTTGAAACTCTTACCTTCTACAGAGGGCGCAGCAGAGCCGACTTTCAGTGTGTGTGTTTCTACTCTTCACACACCTGTGCTCTCCTGTGCTGCACAGCGCAGCCGGCAGCGTTGGGGCTCGTTTAGCTTGTCGTGATTGACGTGGGGAATAGCTTTTCTCCTACAGTTATAGGACTGTGGTTAGTAGGAAGAGTCCCCTAGATTTTTGTTTCCTTGTTTCCTCCTCTGCTGTCCTTCCAGCAGAATTGGCATAACATTTAACCTGTGAGGTACACTCATCTGAGTGTATAGCTTGGTGTGTTTTTAACCGAGATCAAAATACAGAACTTTTCCATCTTAGTGACCGAGATTGAGAGTGTCTGGTCTGTTACCATCTGTTTTAAATGCTGCTGGAATGTTGTATACCAGAAATGCAATATAAAAATGGCCTTTAAAAGGGGAATTTATTAAGTTACAAGTTTATAGTTCTAAGGCCTTAAAAACATCCAGACCAAGGCATTTAGAGAAAGATACTTTGACTCAGGGAAGGCTGATATCTGTCACCTGGGAAGGCACATGGCTGGTATCTGCTGGTACCTTATTCTCAGTTCTCTGCTTCCAGCTCCTGATTCCAGTGGCTTCCTCTCTAAGCAGCTGTGGGCCTTCACTTAGCTTCTCTGAGGCAAAACTCTGGGGTCTGACTTGCTTAGCATCTCATGGGAAGGCACATGATGACATCTGCTGAGCTCTACATCTCCAGACATCTGTGTTTAGGCATCTGCTTTTTCTCTCAGCACTCCAGGATCTCCATGTGTCTGCATCTCTGTCAGCTCTCAGCTCCTGGTGTCTCCTGGGGCTTCTGCATTTCCACATTGTCTGTGTCTCTGTTGGCTCTGAAGCAACCGTGCTTTTTCAAAATGTCTCCCTTTTTAAAGGACTCCAGTAAGCTAATCAAGACCCACCTTGAATGACGGAGTCACATCTCCATCTAATCAAATGTTCCCACCCTAAACAAAAGGTCTGCTCCTACGAGACTGGCTTAGCAAAGAGCATGTGTCTTTTCTGGGGTAAATAACAGTTTCAAACTAGTCCACCATCGATTTGTTTTGCCTGTTCTTGAGACTGGGATGTGCTGTCTTGCTGTGTGGCAGCCATCCTCAGTGCTCGTTCTTTTTTATTTGGGCAGTATTCTGCTCTGCTGACATGGGCACTTTATCCATTTGTCAGTTAATGGACATTTGTGCAGTTTCCAGGTCGGGGCTGTTAGGGATAAAGCTGCTACAGACATCTGTGTGCTGGGGCTTTAGTGGAAAAGATGCAGTCAGTTCTTTGGGGCCCAAGAGTATGTCTTATGAGACATACAAAGTCCTGTATTTACCATCTTTATATGTGATTATCCTTGTGGCTGGAAAGAGGCCAGAGCAGCACAGCGTGACAGCTCTCTGAGACACACGTGCTTCTGAACACCCTGCAGTCCCAGGTCCTGACACGGAGGGTATGCGATTCTGCCTGTGCGCTCACCTGTTACCCCCTCATGTCAGTAGTGCAGAGATCATGCACACTTCGTATGGCCTCCAGCCTGAGCTCAGGAAGTTATAAAGACCCTTTAAGGGGGAAGATCGGTACTTCAGCTGCACTCAGAGGGTCACCGTGGATATTTGGTAATGTCCTTGTCGAGGTAGCATTGCCTGCTGGGACCAGCGAAGGTGGGGTGCCTGCTTTATCCACCAAGTGCTTAGGACGCCCTGATGTGTGGTAAGTGCTAAACCACGGCTTTCAGATATGTGTGGGGGAGTAGAGCCTTGGTCCGCTTTCAGATGTGTGTGGGGTAGTAGAGCCTTGG
>PVIY010034871.1:0-26781 GCA_004026745.1 Myrmecophaga tridactyla
CCATGTGGGGGAAAAAAAAATGAAAAAGAAAAAAGATGGGGTGGCCTCCCAGGACCCTGCAGAAGATGCAGCCACTGAACAAGCAGGCAGCCCTGGAATGGGGAGGGACGCCACCTGTGCCGAGAAAAAGGGCAGCAGCCGTGGGCAGGGCTGGCTGTGGGCAGGCTGGCAACATGCTGGGGAAATGTGGGCTGACCTGAAGACCAAAATTTTCACTGAAAATTCAGATCATATAAAATTGTTCAACTTATGATCTTACTTTATAATTCCTTGATTTTTTTCATTAATAAGGATTTTACCTGTGATTTCTAGTCATACTGCAAGAGTAACTAATAATTTTTTTGGGTGCTTCTTAAAACAGTGTTTGGTTTTGAGCAGAGAGGAGCCAGATCTGTGGCCTAATTCTAAGGAGAACAGTGGTAAAGTCTATTCCGTCTCCATTTTGTAATCCAGAATTTCTCTTATTTGTACTTTTTTTTCTTTCCCCCACATGCGCAGGCATCGAACCCGGGTCTCGGCACGGCAGGTGAGAATTCTGCCACTAAGCCACTGTTGCACTGCCCTCAGTAACTATTAAATGTCAAATTTTAAAGATACTTTTAAAGGAGAATTTTGTAGGAGAAATTTAACTGAGTTATTTAAAAATGACTTAATTCTAAGACTGGAATTTACCTTAAATTCCCAAGTGTATTTTAATAAGGAAATGACCATTATCTTTAAGTAGGTCTGCAAAACTGGCCTACAGAGTGTTGGAGGAGAGTTGAATTTGAACGGAGGCTGCGTAACCACCACCCCCGGGTCTTCCCCCCACCCACAAGTGGCTTCAAAGGAAAATCTTACAAGGCAGCAAGAAACGTCAAATACAGCCACCTATCGTGACCAGTTTACAAAATCAAAATTTGGTTTATTTGACTTGAACTGGGCGTAGATAGGCTAGCTTAGAGGAGCTTCTTGGAGATCCACCATCAGGACTTCCTGCATCAGCCAGGCCCGCGATCAACTCGAGGAATGGACGGAGCTTCCTTCCTCATCGTCAAACCCGGAGCTTGGACAAGATGGTGGCGACCTGGGGTCTGAGGCCCACTGGCCAGACTTTGCCAGCACAGTGTTTATGGTGTCAGCATGGGATGCTGGACATTCATCGCGGTGGTGAACACGCACAGGACACATGAGCTCACTGCTATATTCTCGTTTCCTCACCCCGGGTCGTGCAGCCCCACGGCAAGCTCACTTGTGGACGGGTCACCAAAACTCTGCAAAAACCTGGCTTTATTTTTAAATAGCAGTGGGTAAATCTTGAGGAGCTGGTGTGACCCTTTTAATAACGTATTTTGTTATTAAAGGTAGTTAAAGCAACCATCTGAGGTCATTGTAAATACTACTAGGCAAAATGGTCAAAAATGCCACTAAACAATTCTTTTCATTAAATGTCAGCTACAGTAAAACTTCATAAATCACACGTACTTCAAATTATGTAGACGCAGATGTAAGGTGATAAAGGCAACAAAACTGTGGGAAGACATTTTTCAAGCAAATAGCAGTCATAGACAGGTTTCCCAGCCTGTTGTCTGACTTTACGTGGCTATGATTTTGATGCCCAGAGACAGCTGTAACTGAAATTGCGACCATGCTCTGCAGCAAGAAGCCTGTGTGGCCTCACCTGGCGGACATTCCCCGAGCAGAGCAGGGCAGAGCAGGGCAGGACAGAGGGCGGCAGAAGGCCCTGGGCCCAGAGCTGAGTAGCCACTGCCATGAGAAGCCCCGGGACACCGCGACTGCAGAGTAGAGCATGGCTCAAATACGTTGTGGGGAGAATTTCTAAAATGCCAAACTACGAGTTTTAGGTACCACAGAATATTTTTAGCCTTAAAGGACATGGTAACAAAATGACCTTAAGTATTTCTTAAAAGCAAACTCCTGGTCCCAAGGTCCTCTGCTGGAAGACTGGAAGGATAAATGCTATTCTGAGTTACGAGGGTCTGTGTTATAAAATCCCCTTCACACGCCCTACTGTGCACCAAGGTAGAACTCCCGACTCCCCCACTAGTTTTCATGAATGACCAATTCTTTACTTGTAGAAAGGAATTCTTCAATTTCTAAGATAAAATGACTTTAGATTGATAGATAAAAACCATATCCATATTCTACAGAGTTTCTGCTGGAGGCTGCCAGGTGTCCAAGTGCATATCACTGAGAGGGCTGTGCCTGGGGGAGAGTGGCCCTTGATGGGCTCGCAACACCAGAAGCCACAAGGTTCATCCTCAAAAAATACTTAAATTTGGAACTCTTATTTCAAACCTTCAACTGTAATCATCCCTGGCAGGTGGAATGACATGATTTTCTTTGTGGCATTTTTTTTTTGCAAATTTTCTCGATACTCATTTTATAATTTTTTGAAATGCCTTGGGAAAAACGACCAATGAAGCAGGGCACCCTGCTTACCTTCACTTTTTCCTTCAAGAGACGGTTTTTATTTATCTAACCAGGTGATGAAAATTAAAATATTATATTTCAACAAAAAGTGAAATTTTCATTTTGTACCTTTAAATTATATTCTTAGGACTCTATAATACATAATTCTTGAAAAATATTTTCCTAATAGTGGGGGAAGAATTAGAAGCTCTTTGGTAAAATTCAAGGTCAAGTTTGAGGCTTAACCTGAGAGTAGAAGATGCAAGCTCTAGGAATCCTTTGGCTTGAACAACTGATGCTTATTCCACAAGAAAAGGAAAATAGCCTAAGTGCCCAGAAATCCAGGTAAAGGTGAACTTGGCAACTCAGCAGGAAGCCATTTCTGGCTTTGCTGTGGGCTAGGCTGGCACCATCACTTTTAAACAAAATCTGCCTCAAAGCTGAAAGTGGGAGGAGGAATAACAGTTAATAACGGGCCCAACTGTTGGTCCTGCCCCTCGCTGTGCCTTCTTGCGAAGTCTGCTTTCCTGCTCCTCCTTCATTTGTGCAGTGGGAAAGAATCCCATCCACCTCTTTACCCAGGGTGCAGAGGCTTCCGCAAGGTGACACAGGCACAGCTTCCTGCCGAGGGCTGCACCCACCGTCCCAGGAGGCCCAGGAACTCTGTCATCACAGGACTCCAAATGAGCACACTGCATTTCAAAATGTTTCTCCTTCTGTTTCGTTCTAGATAGACAAGGCCCTTTCCTTCCTAAGAAAAACAGGCTCCGGTGCTGCTGTGCTGCCAGGTGTGCCCCTCTCACCTGTATGCCACCCCAGGTGCACCTGTACAAGGACAGGGTCCTGGCGTGGTGCAGCACCTAACACTTTTGTTCCACTACACTGGCTGCTTTTGTTCTAAAACTTGAGATGCATATTGATTTATGAATCTTTAGAATTTGTGGAGCAATGGAGGCAGGTCCACAAAACAAACTATTAAGAGACTAAAATAGTCGGGAGGGCGCTATTCATCAGAAAAGAAATGTAACCTGAATGGATGTGCTTCAGAAATTTCATTAAGGCCACAAAATGTGAACGCCCAGACTGGTCAGCCTACACATCTAACAGATGCCCTGAAGCAGCATGTTTGAGGTATGGGTGATCCCCTGAGGCATCTCCTTGGGTCTGCCCCTTTCCCTGGCACCGCTACACAGGGCGGGTGGGCAGGGGCCCGAGAGGCTGCCCACTGCTCTGATCCCCACAGGCTTTCTGGATCCCTCCTGAGGGGAGGCAGGCTCCCCCAGCCAAGGTCCTGGGGGCTGAGAGAGTCTCAGCTGTGCTTCTGGGGGGGGAGGGGGGGCTGACCCCCACACTGCCCTCTCCTGCATACATGCTGCACTCAGGGAGGACCACCTACCATGGCGCTCAGGGCCTACTCGGACCACACTTGGGGAGCTGGGTGCTGGCCTCAAAACCCTGGGGTGTGGATGGCCACTTTGCTCCCTGAAAGGCCACTACACTGCTGGCTACGCCCTGGGCTCCCCACGTAGAGATGGCCTGAGGTGGTGGGCTGGGTCTCTGGCACTCCAGGGAAGTCATTACCCCTGAAGACATGGGCAGCAAGACATGCGGGCTCGCCATGTGGGAAACTCCCACTCACAACTCAAATGAAAGAAAACCTGTGCAGAGTCTGAGGAGCCGTTAAACTGTGGGTGAGCGCTTTAGTTTGAATGGCCCACTGGACTTTACAGGGTGGTTTCTAGCTGACTGGGCAAAAATGCAGTAAACTCATTTTCAGATGCCAACCATGTCTGGTGCTGGTGCAGTTCAGTGACTGCGTTCAGCATCTGCCTGGCTGCAGAAAGCATGAAGCAGGGCCTGTGCCTCCGAAGGCTGGGCAGTCAGATGCAGGCCCCCTGAAATCAGACCCGTGGCCACATCATGCACAAGGGCCAGCAGCTTAGAGCAGAGAGCATTCAACCAAACGAACACAAACCAACAGCGGAAAGGACAGGCCCCAACTGGCCTTCAGCAGAGGCCTGGCAGCTCTCAGCCCAGAGTGTCAGCATGAAGGCCTGGGGAAGGGAACACACGATGCGCTGCCGCGGGATTCACAGCCAGCCAGAAGAATCTCTAACTTATTTACATCAAAACTACACGCAACAGTGGTAGAAAGCTCACCTTCCAAAAGGTGGGAGACGCAGGTTTGATTCCCAGACCATGCACCAAAAAAAAAACCCCCAAAACAAAAAAACAAAACTACAAGCAAGCAGCAGGAAAGAAAAGCTAAAAAGTCCAGTTTTTAAGTTACAGTAAATATTTCCTTATTTTATTGAATAAAAGTTAAAAATTTTTGAATTAGTACATATCTGTAAGTTTATAATCGGCAATTTCAATAGAAAACAATTTTATAAGTACCACAAACCAGACAACAAAAACGTCTCCCAAGTGAACGGACTTGTTCACAGGCACGAGGGCATGCCAACCCCCGCTCCTCAGCTACTGGGGGGCCCAGGCCCCAGCTGTCTGGAGACACATGTTTGCAAGGGCCTCGGGGCAAGACTGTAACCACAGCAGAGCCAGGTTACACGCACTTAACACAAAGTATTAAAAGCTCCATTCAAATACCCAAATATGGCTGTTCCTTCCAGGGAAGCAAGTTCCTGGTTAGGATTTCTGTCCTGATGACCTCAAGAGCACAGTGAAAACCTGCAGGCGGCCTCCAGCGTCCCAGGGCACAGCTGTGTCTGTGTGCCAGGCACCAGCCAGTGCTCAGACCCTGGGGCTAGGGACTGAACCATCCTTTGCAAAGAGGCAACAGTGGAAAAGCCTTAACTGACAGGCTGAATTCTTTTTGATATTAAACTTTCTGTGGCTGTGGCCTGGCCTGAGCTCGGTTAGTGCTGTTTGCTGGAGGAGGGGGTCCTAAGCTAATTCCATGCTTACAGAATTCCAGTGTAATATAGAAAAGGCACATGTCAAAATCTGATGATTAAAAAACATTACATAGGTCATAGCACATGTATTCTATGGAGTCAATTTTACTGACACTTCACTGTGCTGTTGCTAGATGTAAACATCCATGTAATGGCTCATATAAAGCACCTAGACTCCGGAAACTAACACAGAAACACAGGCCTGATACCTAACACAAATAAATATCCTGCCTAAAGCAGGGTGTGTGGTCGGGTAGGACTCAGAGGGGCCAGTGTTGCCTTCTGGGGGGCCTCGAGCTGGGAGGAGGCAGCCGTGTCCTCTCCCTGCTCCACTGACCAGTGGGCTGCATGGGGTGGCGTGGGTGCCCTGACTCAGTCCTTCTGCCTGCCTGAGGCTGTGTGCAGGGTCTGGCACCTGCAGCCCTTCAGGCTCTGGGTGTAAAGAGATTAAGAGATGAGATAGAGAACTTTCAATATTTTGCAGACACTTTTTTGACCTAACACCCTCAGCAGACTGGCCCCATAAGCAGGGGTGCTGGTTAGACATCTATGTATTTTACTAAATCCAACACTTGCTGGTTTTACCCTGTAATCTGGGTGTCACAGGCTCCATTTTCCAGGCTAGTGGATGTGTAAATGTGTCACCACACAGCTCCAGATCTCAGGGATAGTTGGGGACTCCGTGGCCTTTTAGCTGCCCTGCTCTGGATAGTTTAATATTTCACAATTATCAACCACTGTTTATTAAGGTAAAACAGAACAATTCCCCCACTAATGCTAATTGTTCTCCAAGAGAGAAAGTGTGCACTAGCTGATTGAGTGCCCAAGACCGTGAAGCTGCCGGAACCCCTACTTCCCCGTTCCCTCTGCTTTCTGAAGAACTCTCTTAGGCTTGGGCCTGCGGCTGATTCAGAAGTGGAAGAGGCAGGGGACATTTGAGTAACTCTAAAGAAAGCCATAAACCCATTTCCAAATGAATTACTACAGTATGAAGTATTCCCTGTAACACAAATACTATGAGTGCTCTGGAAAAGGAAAGCTGTTCACAATTTTTCCAGATCTAGCCAAAGAAGCTAAGCCTGGCTCTAACACTCCAGCCTGCATCTCCTGCCTGCCCAGGAGCTGCCAGCCTCTCCACAAGGAATGCAGACCAAGGGTCTTTGTGAAGCTTCTGGTTTATTTGAAACGCAGAGGTCTGAGCAGGGAAGGCTCACTGACCAGCATCTTTTATAGGCCCTGGATGAAAAAGGGGGTTGTCTAAATGAAAGGAGCCAGAAGAGACACAGACTCACATGAGTGAGCAGACTGCATTTAGATCCAGATTTCAATAAACCAAATGATAAAAGATGTACAATAGTTGGGGTAATTTACTGTGTTCTTGGTATTACACGATGCTATGAAATGATTAATTTTGATGATAATGGTATCGCAGTTATGTAAGAAAGAGATAATGTGCATAAATATTGAAAAAAGACATTCACGTGTCAGGAATCTACTTTAAATACATCGAAAAGGAAGAAGAAGAAGAAGGAAAAAGAAGGAAGAAAAGAGAAGAAGAAAGAATTAGAAAGAAAAAGAAAGAAGGAAGAAAAAAGAAGAAAGAAGAGAAGGACAGATGAAGTGTAGCTGGTGTGGGTACCTGGATACTTGCTGAACGAGACTGGCAGGGGCTCGTTATGCTCCTTTTCACTTTCATGTATTTTGAAAACTTCCTAAATAAAAGCTAAACAATTATATCCAGAAAGTAAAGTTTCATTAAAAAAATATTCAATGAAACAATAGTATCAGAAGGCCTAGTAGGAAACAGATCTGGACAGAATTTACTCAGACTCCCCCAGACAAGAGGATCTACCCCCTGGTTTCGAGTCACAAATTGTCCTCAGACCCTGTCAGCTCAGACCTGCTACCTGACACTGAGGAGGGATCTCCTGCAGCAGCTTCGGGCCCACCCCCAGGCCAGGCCTCTGCAGAGCAAGAGGCCTGCCTCAGCCTGTGCTTGGGTAATCTCTCCATGAGCCCTATGGTACCGCTCCCGCATGCACCCTAAGGCTTGTTTGCTGAGTGACATATCAGCAGACACAAAATGACCTAAGCTATTCTGATTGGAAGTCCCAGACCACATCAAGCCTACGCCGTGGCCATGCTGCCTCTGCACAGATGAGTGGGCCAACGTGGAAAGCTGTATTCAAAGGCCTCAGGAGTCCAAGGAGGCAAGTTTAAGCAATAAAAGGACAAAACAATCGCTAAACGCACTGCAAATTCTAGTCCCGTTGACTTATAAAAGGATGAGATTACAGTTTAGGTGTAACAATGCTACAAAAAGGGAAAAAACCCAGCAGGCTAAGCCACACACATGCTGCTGCTGCTCAGCCAGCACTGAAGAGGAAAGAGTGACATTTGCAAGATGCCGACAGCGTATTCAGGAACACCCGGCTCACCATGCCCACAAGGCCTGGCCAAAACACAATCAACCATCTGGGCAAAGAACTAAAGATACTAGGAATGAAAAGACGATACCTCAAGCTACCAAAGACCACATTGGGAGGAAAGTTAACCTTTAAATACAGAATTTCTCTACTAGAGAAGAGCAGGCATGGATGGCCTGCTCAGGCCTGGGCTTCCTGGCAGCATAGGTTTAAGCAGCAAGCTGATGGATGAGCCCAGGCCATCTGCTGCTGAGTGCGTCCAAGCTGTGCGGTGAGAACCAGCCCACCCCACCTGTGGGCCGTGGTTACAGCAAGGGGCCTCCACATGATGCCATATAAGACCTGCCAGCCCTGCCATCTGGGCGCCTGGGCACCGAGCCGGCACATGGTGTCTGCACATCTGCTCACCAGACCACTCCCACAGAACTCCCTCCATTGTGACTGACTATCGGGAAAGGCCACCTGTACCCAAGACAAACACCATTCCTAAAGATGAAAATTACAGCCCCCTGCACATTCAGAAAACTAGTGTGCTGCTGCTTCTTTTTTTTGCTTATTCTTTTTAATTAGCACAGAAGATGACTCTCTGTTCCCCTGGCACTGACTCTCAAGCTATTAAACTCCCAACTAAGCTGAACAAGAGAAAAGAGTTCAACATTACAGTAGTGCATTTTAAAACCAACACCTCTTCAAGCCCATTATCTCAGAAACAGCACTGTTTCTGGATCTAGAGCCAAAAGTGAGCTCATACCTTTGGTACTGGGGTACTCTCTGGACAAACTGACAGTCCCACACCTCTAGCCCAGGTTCGGACTCCACAGAGCAGACCAAAGACCCGGTGCCATGACCAGACAAATGCAGGAAAAGCTCCATCATGGTTATTACCAAAATAGGCCTCATCGAAAAGCAGCGATGACCAGATGTGAAGAATATTCTGTTAAAGGCTGATATAAGCTACAACTGTTCAACATGCAGAATGTATAGCACCAGCTTTTACATGAATCTAATAAATGCCAGGAAAATAAAGCTACAGAGACTAATTTACCAACCCTCCATGAAGACTAGCTGAAATAGTCATCTATTTTAAACTTGATGCATAGGTTTTTAACATCTTTCAAAGTGAAAGTTTTAATTATTTGACATTCAAAAAAGTAAAATGAATTGGAAAATTAAGGAAAAAAATGAATATCTAGTCATTGACAATTTTTTTCTATGTCTAAATGAGAAATCCCTTGTGTTCTAACTGCACTGAGTGGTGGGTCTCACCATCAAAGAGCTTGTGGTTGTCAGCATGGGCTTTTATTAAACGGTTCTTCTGGGGTCAAATTCTTTAAGTTATTTTGTAGGTCAAAAGCAAACCTCTCTGTGCTGGTCTGTGCAAAGGGATTGCTAAAGAAGAGGTTCCCATCGAGGGGGCCCTCAGCCTCAGAGTCCCATGAGTCCAGGTCGGGGCTGCTAGAACCCTCGGTGGCTGTGGGCGGGTAGCTGAGCTGTTCTAATTGGTCGAGGATGTCTGAGAACTGGAAGGCCGAGCTGGACGCAGAGCGGATGGAGCAGGCTGGGAAGTTCACCATGGAGCTTGCTCCAGACTGCTCGGCTGAGCTGGGCACGTGCAAAGGCAGCACGCCATGCAGGGGCACGTTGCTCAGGGAGCTGGTCTCAGACTGGTTGTTTCTGAGGGAGCTGGTCTCGGAGGGGCTCAGGAGACTCTGCATCAGGCTGGCCTGAGCCTTCACCTCAAACAGCTCCGAGGTGTCTGATGGGCGGCTGTCACCATGCAAGTCATCATCCTCCTCCTCGAATTCTGAATCGCCATCTGCGTCCATGTGCACAGCCTCGGTGGAGTACCTGTCTGGACTGGACTGCACAGATTCCTCACATCGGAGAGCATCTGGGTCCCCCAGGGAGGGGCACGCTGCGGGCTTGGCAGAGGCCCTACAGCCCTGCAGGGCAACCACGCCAAAGGGGAAAGAAAATGCCTCAGAGCCTCCGGCAAAGAAAGAGATCTCTGCAGGGTCATCATCTATGAACTCCTCGGACACCTGCAGCGGGGAGGCTGTTGCGAACATACATCTGCCCTGAGCCCACCGCTGGCTGCGCCGGCCATTGCTGGGAGCGAGGAGCAGACCTGGAGCTGAGATGCTCCCACTACTATCTTCTTTACAAGCGGCGCTGTCCCCCACCCCACCTTCCCCTGCCTCTAGGGCGAAGGCTCTGCCATTCCGCCCCATGACAGGACAGAGCCCAACACCTTGGCATGGCTGCACTCCAGTGGATGTTCCAGAGGCCATGGCCATGTTCCCGGGGCTCCTCTCGGCGGCTGGGCTCCTGATGGAGGGGGCTTGGGGGTCCGGAAGGGAACTGCTGCTATCCTTCAAGTCAAGCCTGCTAGGAGCCATGGGGGAGGTTGGGACCGAACAGAAGGAGGTGTTGGCTGAAAATGGAGAAGCCCAGGTCCTCATGCCCTCGGTGAATGAGATGCTCTGTGGGGACTGAGATGCAGGGGAAAGAGAAACACATGAAAGTACACATTACCATTAGAAAGTACAGCGCAAACTCAGTCCATTCACACGCTTCCATCACAGCTTTTACACCAAAGGGCGGTATTCCCAGACTTTCCCTCTCAGAATTGAAGATCTGTAGGTATTTACAGCACTGCAAACCCACCCAGGGTCACCTGGAATCTCTTATGTGCTAAACTGCCACAGTGAAGAAAACTTCCACAAGGTAAACCAAACCACTTGTAGTAAATGTCTCCTTAGCAGCCCCTGGGTCACCCCAAGGTGGCCAGTGGGTGTTTTGGGGCACCCACTGTTTTGCTGATGGGCAAACTTCAGCTAGTGAGAGCATGGGCAGCTCCACCCAGCTGCTGAAATTTAAGCTGTGCACCTACAGGTGAGGAGCAAGGCTGTGGCCACAGGCTCTGTGGTGGCTAATGGAATGACATCTGTTCAAGATGCCCTATTACCATGCCCACAGAAAACTGGCCAATCCATGGCACTGAAAAGCCCCAAATAAGAATGGGAGGAGGGCTCACAAGAAGGGTCAGACCCAGCAGTTGGGCCGTCATCTTCTCTGCCTCCAGTTCCAGTTGCAGGGCGGGACCCAAAGTTGAGTCTGATGGGAGTCCCCCTAGGACGAGAATGCCCACATGCCCACATGCAGCACTGGCAAGCATATGGCCAGAGTGCAGGAGAACCCCATGGTGCTGGGCAGCGGCTGCGTTAGGGCCCTGGCAGACGTGGTGGTGGGAAGCACAGCCAACACTAGTCTTTCCGAAACCAAACAGGAGGGCCACAGGATTAACCTGCTCTCAAATGTTTATCCTAGCACCTCTTCTTAGCCATTTAACTATCTCCAATATTCTCTTGTGGCTTTTAAAATACCATGTAAGAGAACAGAAAGTGTATAATGTAATTTTTAAACTATATATACTTTGACATTACATGTGAACTTTGTAAAGGAATAGTTAAAATACATTTTCTTTTAATTTCTATTGATTTAACAAAGAATTCCTAAATAGGACACATACCTAAAAGAGTTAAAGAATGCTTTCATTTAAAACATTCAATTAAAGGAAAAAAAAAAACAGTTTTGGGACACCTAAGCGTTAATATATTGATTGAGGTATAAGTGTAGCTTCTGAAAATTCTATGATAGTATAAATGACAAAATACCAACAAAAACTAACATTGTGCAGGATTAAAAATTATAATTATGGAATTATGCAGCAGGAGGAAATAGTTATGATATATTATACGAAATTAGCAAGATTGTAAATATATCCTTGCACCTGGCAGTTACTATGCAAATAAGAGAAGAAGAAGGGGTCGCAGGGAGGTAGACCTGGACAGAAGGTGCCCATGTCCTGTCTTAGTGACTGGGCATTGCTGCTATCACAATGCAGTGCATTCCTGCAAAATGCTTTTAAATGAGGTGCTTGTGTGCATATGTGTGTTTCTCCGTTTTAGCATAACTGTAATCATGCCAAATACATACAGATTTAAAACTGTTTCTTGTTTTTCACCTTGAACATCACAGAATCTCCCCATGTTACATCTTTTTTTTTGCATGGGCAGGCACCAGGAATTTCAAACCTGGGTCTTCAGAATGGCAGGTAAGAACCCTGCCTGCTGAGCCACCGTGGCCCGCCCACTATGCACTCTTTACGAGCAGTTCTTTTAATGCTTACAAAAAATTCCATTAAGTATCATTTTCCACACTGCTCGGCATTTCACATGGCTATAAACTTTCATAAAAGAAGTATTCTGCTCAGTTGTTTTTCCTGATTACAAAAAGAAATTATGTGTTCATTGTAGAAAATTAAAAAAAAAACCATGAAAAGCCCAAAAAGGAAAATAAAAATCACCCATAAACCTATCACTGAAAGATGACATATAACCATTAGGAGTTTATTTCTCCAGCCTTTTTCTTATGTACACCTATTTGCTTTTTAAAATCAAAATGAGGATCATATTTCACAAGCCTACTTTCAGACCTGCTTATTTTACTTAATATATTTTGAATGTTTCCCTGGATTATTAAATATTCTTCCAAAACAGTATTTTTTAATGGCTCTATAGTCCATCAAACAGACATCCGCAAAGTGTGACCAGCCAATCGCCTGCATGGTGGTTTAGGGTTTTTGGTCTCACAAATGACACTAAATGGGCCCATGTCAACACATAAAGTTCCTCCTCTATCTAGGCCTCCTTTCTGAAAACATGGTCTCAGAATTGGAATTGCTATGTTAAATGACAGGACTAATTTTAAGACTCTTGTTACAATGTTGCCAGATTATTTTCCAAAAGAGTATAAAGGTGATTTTAAAAAGAGATAAAAGAAAAACAGCTATGCCACCTAGACAGAAATGAATGGAAAAGATATTAAGGGAGAAAATCCAACACTGATAAAGACAGTACAGGGAAGTACTAATTATATAATACATGATTCATAATTTTCGTTCCCATTAAAATATTTGCAATTTGTCTGTTTCTAACCAGAAAAAGACCAACCTGCTTTGGCAAGTCTGCACTCAATGCACGGAGGGATGCTCTTGTTTTGCTGTGCCTTCTGCAAGAGAGAGACAAGCTGTGAGCAACCCAGGCCACACCTTCTCAGGATCCATTTGCAAAGAAGCACATACTGTATTCATTAAGAAAGATTCCATAAAAATGTGGCTTAGAGAGGTTACCAATCACTCCAACATGATACCATAAGGCGGCTAATGAGAAATAGAAAAAGGGAAAACGAGCATTCAAAGAAAAAAATACAAGCTCCAGGCAAGTTAAAATTACACACATACCCAAAAGAATTGAAAGCAGTGACTCAAGCACCAATCATCACAGTGGTGCTATTTACACTTGCCAAAGGACAGAAGCGACCTAAGTATCCATCAATTGCTGGATGGATGAACAAAACGTGGTGTATACGCACAGTGGAATATTATGCAGACATAAAAAGGAATGAGGTCCTGACACATGCGACAACAGGAATGAACAACCTTGAAGACTTCATATTGAGTGAAATAAGCCAGACACAAAAGGACGAATAAGATACTGTATGATCTCACTGATGTGAAATAATTAGAATAAGTAAATTCATAGCATCAGAGTCTAGAATATAGGTTATCAGGGGCTGGGTTGAGACTTGAGAATGGGGAATTAATGCTTAAACTGTACAGAGTTTCTATTTGGGTTGATTGTAAAGTTTTGGTAATGGATGGTGGTGAAGGTAGCACAACATTGTGTGTGTAATAAATAGCACTGAATTATATATGTGAATGTGATTAAAAGGGGAAATTTTAGGTTGTATATATGTCACTAGAATAAAAAACAAACAAACCAAGACTGTACCACACAGCGAACCCCACTGTCAATGGTGAGCTACAGTTAGCGTCACCATCATAAAAATGGTCTTTCGGGAGTTGTGACAACTGCACCACTCTAATGCCAGTGTTAGTGATACGGTGATATATGGGACCTCGGTATTTTACTCATGATTCTTCTGTAAACCTAGAGCCTCTCTAATTAACCCTGCCGTCCTCCCCCAAAGTTACACAACATCACTAAAGGAACATTTTGACACACAAAGAAACAACATGAATTCTCAGACTAAGAGTTTACCACGCTGTGTAAAGACATTATATGTAAACCTAATCAAACAGACTAGAAACTAAAAAGTAATGTATGAACACATAAACCCATTACCTTTAAGAAATTAAATAGAACTCAAGTGTCAAAATAAATATTTATACATTTGAAATGACTTATTCAACTAAAGGTTACAAATACTAAAAACATTAATTTTAAAAAACATACATTTTACCCCATAAAGATACAATTCTTACCTTTCATATGGAATTTTTTTCATCCCACTGTCTTTAACATAATCTACAAGTTGTTTTTGAGTTCTGCCACTGTGAATAAAGGTCAAAATTAAAAAAAAAAGAGACAAGAATAATGCACAGCATTAATTTTTCACTGTTGAAGACAAAGGGAAAGTAATCCTTTTTTATAAATATACACATATGTTTTAAAATGATACTTTGTAATAAGCATAGCCAATTTTGTAAGCCAAGTACAGTAGGCTTACATCTTCACTATTTTATTTGATTTGTTGTCTCCAGTTACTGTCTTTCACAATAGCTATATTTTGCAAGTAATCCTCTGGAATATTTTACAATGGTTTTTTCTCCCACCAGGGATGTTTGTTTCCTCGTTTCTATGTCCCAGTCTGGTGAGCGGGCCCAGTGAGCTCTTCCTACCTGTACCGGAAGGAGGAGCCCCGGCTGAAGAAGACTGCTTTGGCTTTTGGTTTAGGTTGATCAAAAATCCTGAAAAACGTGTGATACTCCACACAAATCTTCCAGAAATTCTTACATTCATCTCGACTACCCAACAAAAATTCTAATGTATCCTGGTAAGGGCCCTAGAGACAAAATTCAACGGTTCAAGTAAGTAACTCAGGAATAAAGTATTAGACAAGAGGAAGCAAATTTAGGAAACAGTTCAGATGACACAATTGCAAAATTAAAAACTAGGAAACTATTTGTTCTAAAAACTGTATACAAAGATTTCTGGGTCCATTTACTCACTTCTTAGAGAAGAAAAACACAATGTATAAGTATATTCATTATAGAAATATAAAGAAAATGCAGTTCCCACAATTGCAAGACTGAACACTGTCGTGCCCCCTACTTTTCTCACCTAGGGCGGGCAATGCATTTCTAGGTAATTATTGAATCGTTTCTCCCCTTTCTGGACAACCTGGATGTTTGGATGTCTAGGACACACAGCTTTGCAGGCTCACTAGCATCCCCATGAAGAAGGGAGCAGGTGACCCCTGAGCTCTTCCAGACCCAAATGGCAAATCCTGTTTGCCTCAGGTTGAGAGGATTCATAAGGTCATTAAAAAAAATAAACATTCTACCAGAATAAATTCTCTTATAATTTAAAAAGTTCTCAAAATAATACTTACATGGACTTCCGGGTGGAGTTTAATAAGAAATCTTTTCCTCTTGAAGCTTAGTTTACGGACCTTGGACCAATTGAATGTATTGATTTTGGTGGTACCCTGAAATTTAAGAGACAAACTCATTAAGACATTGTAATCTAAATACACATGCAGAAGTTCTCGTGGAGTAGAAGACACTTAAATCAGTGCCCTTGCCAGGTAACATGGTAATCTACTTGGTGGTTTATCATTATATTTAGAGTGACTATGAACTATGAGTTAAAATAAATACTAAACATGATAATTTACTAGTCTTAGAACAATAACTGGATTCCTTATTAGAAATTATTTTTACCAGGTCAATATTAACATTATTTGATGCCCACACCTGCAATGGGGGCAGGGATGGTGGCCAGGCTGGGTGGGGCTGGAGATTCTCACTGCAGAAGAGTGAAAGTCAGAACGCTCCTTGTGGGGCCAGGCTAGAATTGGAGCTCGTAGTATGGATTGTAGTTTCACATAAAGAGGTAGCTAGAAATAAACCCAGGTGTGTGTGTGTGTGTGTGTGTGTGTGTGTGTGTGTAGCTTTGTCCTTGGGAATGGGGTTGCCCCAAAAGGCAACGGGCACATTCAGTGCATGGAGAGTGGTTTCTAAATAGCCTTCTCCAATGAAAGAACCCAGGCTCTCGGAGAAACAGCTAATTCCAGGGTGATGCTGGCAAAGTAAAAATGAGCCTGTAATGTTTTGTGTGAGAAAGTAAAGTGCTCAGAACATGATGAGGATATGATAAAAGGAGACAGGTACCTGCTTGTGGCTGAAGGATGCACCGACTGAGAAACGAATTGGTGAACAATGGTGTATACATATGATCAAATACTGTGCTGCTACAAAAAGGCATGAAGTCTGAGGCATGCAACAATGTGAATGAACCTTATTTGGTGACACAAAATAAGTAAGAAACAAAAGAACAATTATTGTATGATCTTCTTTAGAAAATACTTAAAAGAAAACAGGGGCCTAGATTGTAAGCTCTTATCGCAGTCACATTTAGTCCAGAGTAGTAATTATTATTTCCGGATTTTTTTTTTTTTAACATGGGCAGGCACCGGGAATCGAACCCAGTCTCTGGCATGGCAGGCAAGAATTCTACCTGCTGAGCCAGCATCATGCCGCCCTATTTCCAGATTTTGAGAGGCTCTTTTATATATTTATAACCTGCTATTTAGAGATAAGAACAAGGCCAATCAGCTCAGGATTAAGGTAATTCAGAACACAGGGGTAAGGAAGACACTGTCTATATTTTAGAACCGTACCTACTCTTTGAGACTAAAGGGAGAAATGTTTATTTTGTCCAGTACCTAAATTTTCTGTAAAACATAATCTAACTCAACCTGTTTGCACAGCTTAGTTGAACAACTGAAACACAGGGAGCCCAGAATAAGAACGAGGGACTTTAATCCTGAAAAGCTTAATTAATGTAATGCCTGGATATATCCTAGAATATATCAAGGAGATAATAAAAAAGTATTGGCAAAGTTCCTCAAGGGATGGGAGAAAAAATATGGAACAATAAACTTTACCACTAGGGAATCCCCTGAAACTGTGTCATACATTAGGGACACCCATATCAATAGGACAAATCCTTGATCTTGAGGCTTGCTCTTGTGAAGCTTATGTAGGTAGTGGAGAAGCTTAGCCTACCTATAAGTATGCATAAGAGTTACTTCTGGAGGACCTCTTTTGTTGCTCAGATGTGGCCTCACTCTCTCTAAGCCCAACTCTGTAAGTGAAATCATTGCCCTCCCCACTACATGGGACATGACGACATCCAGGGGTGAAAGTCTCCCTGGCAGCATGGGAGATGACTCTGAAGGATGAGTCTGGCCCTGGGACCGTGGGATCAACAACTCCATCCTGACCAAAGGGCTAAAAGAAATGTAACTAATATAGTATCAGTGGCTGAGAGAGTATTTCAAATAGAGTTAAGAGGCTACTCTGGAGGTTGCTCTTATGCAAGCTTCAGTTAGACATCGCTACCTATCCTAACTTGCCAAACCCCAATGAAAACCATTCCAAAACCATTTAGGTGGTCCTAAAAGAACACCTAGGGCAAGATACAAGATTCTACAAAGGTTTCATGAACTAAGGTAACTTTCCAGAAACCTACAACCCCCAGATGGGTCCCTGGACCAGATAAGTTCTGAAACCTAGAGGGCCCAGCCTGTCCAGAACATCAGCTAGTTCCATCTCCCTACCCCATATTAGTAACAGACCCTTCTATAACCATAGCCCAAATACCCCTAAAGAGAGGGACAGAAAGATCAATGGTGATGGTGGAGTCATACAGAGAACATAGGATTTAACAAATGAATATGATTGCTGAATCTTAAATTGATATTTCTTTTAGTCTCCAGTATCATAGAACAGCTAGAAGTAAAAACATAAAATTGTGGAATTGTAACCCACGTCAAACCCTGAAATCTGTTGTACAGCTAATTGTTATGCTGTGCTTTGAAATTTATTACTTTTTTGTATATATGTTATTATTTGCAAAAAAGAAAATACAAGTCGATTGTGATGATAAAAAAAATTTAAGCCTTCTAGCCTCCTATATTCTGGAGTAGGTAGAAGGAAAAATCTGAAATGATGGTATGGTAGCCAACGACAAAGTCTGGGATCTGTCTTGTAACTTTTTGTTGAAGAGTGCTTTGAAAACTACTGCTTTTTCTTTCTTTGCTTTGTATATATATTATATTATTCAATATAAAAGTTTTTTAAAAATCAGGCCTAAGAGTCACCCCCAGAGAACCTCTTTTGTAGCTCAGATGTGGCTTCTCTCTCTCTAAGCTGACACAGGAAGTGAATTCACTGCCCTCCCCCTCTATGTGGGACATGACTCCCAGGGGTGTAAACCTCCCTGGCAACAAGGGACAGATATCCTGGGATGAGCTGAGACTCAGCATCAAGGGACTGAGAAAACCTTCTTGTCCAAAAGGGGAAAGAGAGAAACAAGACAAAATAAAGTGTCAGTGGCTGAGAGATTTCAAACAGAGACAACAGGTTATTCTTATACATTATATAGATATCCTCTTTTTAGTTTATGGTGCATTGGAGTGGCTGGAGGGGAGTGCCTGAAACTAGGGAGCTGTGTTTTAGAAGCCATATTTCTTGAAGATGATTGTATAAAGATACAGCTTTTACAATGTGACTGTGTGATTGTGGAAACCATGTGTCTGATGCTCCTTTTGTCTAGGGTATAGACAGATGAGTAAAAAATGTGGATAAAAAATAAATAATAAGGGAAGAAAGGTTAAAGGAAATTGAGTAAATAGAAATAATAGTGGTCAGTGAGAGGGAGGGGTAAGAGATATGGTATGCATGAGTTTCTCTTTTTAATTTCTTTTGCTGGAGAGATGCAAATGTTCAAAAAAAATGATCATGCTGATGAATACACAACTAAGTGATGATATCGTAAGCTATTGATTGTACACCTTGTATAGAATGTATGTCAAGAATGTATGTATGCTTGTTAAGGATTGACAATAAAAATATTAAAAGAAAAGTCACTATTAGTTTTATCTGTATTTCTATATATGCCATGGATTTAATTTTCTAATGTAGCATCTAGCAATTGTGCATTGCTCAAAAAGGTGAACACTAAAATCAGTGGGCATATGTCAATATATACCGTACTGCTTAAAGTTAGATTATATATGTCTTATAATAAAATATTTTTTACTCATTTGCAAAAAGAGACTGATGTCAGCTTGAAGAAAGTCTCCTTGGATGAACTGGAACAATTTGGAGATCAAAATAAATCATGATACTAATGGATTATAAGCATCAGAGTGCAACCCAAATTATGATGGTTTGAATCATAGTACAACTATAATACAAGTTCACAACGATGTAAACAATCAAACTAAATGGGAGGACACTCTTCTTTACAGCAGCAAGCCTTCTCTGGGCAAACAGCCCACCCACGGGCAGGCAGGAGAGGCACAGGCTTAGTAAGCTAGACGCAAGGGGTCTCTCCACACCCACTAACATCACAGGGTAAGAAGTGACTCTGTAGCAGAGAAACTTGACAAACACCATCTCGACCAAGCGATCTAAGCTCACACCACCAGTCACGGGACATTGAGATCTCAGAGCCCCCGACTGGGTGCTGCCAAGAAACAAAGCCTTGCTTCCAGGAGTCACTCGTCCAGCTGCTTCACAGGGGTCTGACCAAAAGGAAGCACTGGAAAAATCCACAGTGGGGCTGGTTTCTAAAAAGACTGGTCTGTCATCTTCTGAAAGGCTGAGGTCATGAAAATCACAGAAAGAATAAAGAACTATTCCAGACCAAAAATGATCAGAAAGACATGACAGAGTACAACATCTGACCTGTGATAAGATCCTTTTGCTATAAACATTGCTGGGGCAAGTGATGAAATTTGAAGTAGGGGCTTCTGGGGGAAGGGAAACCAAGAGTTCTTTGTAGGACTCTAGTAACTTTTCTTTAACCTTGAAATGATTTCAAAACAAACACTTTTTAACTTACTGAAACATTTTAGCTTATACTCTCACTTGCCATTCCCATTTACCCTTTACTGCAAACTTGAGGCAGGAGACAGCATAGTAAGGAATGCTTTCTCTTCAAAGATACTAAAAACAAATTTCTTAGTGATAAAAAGAAATGAAGTACTGATACACGTTACAACATGGAGAACCTTGAAAATATTTATAGTAAGTGAAAGAAGCTGGTCACAAAAGGTCACATACTGTGTGATTTCATTTTTCTGAAACTTCCAGAACAGGCAAATCTAGAGAGAGACAGGGAACACACTGGCGGTTGCCAGGGGCCAGGGGAGGGGAATGGGGAGTGACTGCTGATGGATACCGGGCTTCTTTATGGGGTGATGAAAATGTTCTGGAATTAGATAACGGTGATAGCTGTACAAATCTGAATATACTAAAAGCCACTGAATTATGCATTTTAACATGGTGAAATTTAAAAAAATTTTTATTAATAAAACCAATCCACATACAATATGAACATTCTTTTTTTTTCATCACATATTTGTATATTCAACATAATGATCATTTCTTAGGACATTTGCATCAATTCAGAAAAAGAAATAAAAAGAAAACAGAAAAAAATTCATACATACCATACCCCTTACCCCTCCCTTTCATTGATCACTAGCATTTCAAGCTACTAAATTTATTTTAACATTTGTCCCCCTTTTATTTATCTTTAATCCATATGTTTTACTCGTCTGTCAATAAGGTAGATAAAAGGAGCATCAGACACAAGGTTTTCACAATCACAGTCACATTGTGAAAGCTATATCATTATACAATCATCTTCAAGAAACATGGCTACTGGAACACAGGTCTACATTTTCAGGCAGTTCCCTACAGCCTCTCTGTTACGCCTTAACTGAAAAGGTGATATCTATTTAATGTGTAAGAATAACCTCCAGGATAACCTCTTGACTCTGTCTGGAATCTCTCAGCCATTGACACTTTATTTTGTCTCATTTTGCTCTTCCCCCATTTGGTCGAGAAGGTTTTCTCAATCCCTTGATGCTGAGTCCCAGTTCATTCTAGGATTTCTGTCCCACGTTGCCAGGAAGGTCCACACCCCTGGGAGTCATGTCCCATGTAGAGAAGGGGAGGGCAGAGAGTCTGCTTGTCGTGTTGGCTGAGAGAGAGAGGCCACATCTGGGCAACAAAAGAGGTTCTCGTGGGGGTGATTCTTAGGCCTAATTTTAAGTAGGCTTAGCCTATCCTTTGTGGGTTTAAGTTCCATATGAGCACAGCCCAAGGTTGGGGGCTCAGCCTATTGCTTTGGTTGTCCCCACTGCTTGTGAGCATATCAAGAATACTCCACTTGGGGAAGTTGAATTTTCCCCCCTTCTCACCATTCCCCCAAGGGGACTTTGCAAATACTTTTTTATTCACTGTTCAAATCCTTCTGGGATTTATCGAGGCATCACTCTGGACAAACCTACAAAATCTCATCCCTACTCAAGGATGTACTTATGGTGTTCAATTAAGCTGTCCACATAAGTTATATTATGAAATGCACTTGTCAAAATATAAATTTTGTACCAAATAAACATTTTTGCTTTAGTCTGACATGTAAGCCAAAGTTTTAAAATGTTAATACCATCTATTTTCAACACCCTGCATTTTGACATTCCTTTGTTTTTCCTCATGCAAAAACATTTTTAAGTTTGTACATTTAGTCACCATCATTATACACTCTAGGCATTCCTAGATTATACCATCTCAATCGTTATCATGAATCTTTTCTTCTGATTTCATTTGTGTCCCCAGGCCTCCTCCCGCTATCATTCTCACATTTAGCTTCATTCAGCGTTCTAACATTATTGTATTAGTTAGGTAGTATTGTGCTATCCATTTCAAATTTTTACAATCAGTCCTGCTGCACAATCTGTATCCCTTCAGTTCCAATTACCCAATATCTACCCTATTTCTATGTCCTGATAGTCTCTCTTCCCAAACGAAATTCTCCAAGTTTATTCACTAATGTCAGTTCATATCAGTGAGACCATACAGTATTTGTCCTTTTGTTTCTGGCTAATCTCACTCAGCATAATGTCCTTAAGGTCCATCCATGTTGTTACATATTTCATAACTTTATTGTGTCTTACAACTGCATAATATTCCATTGTATGTATATACCACAGTTTGTTTAGCCACTCGTCTGTTGAAGGACATTTTGGCGGTTTCCATCTCTTTGCAACTGTAAATAATGCTGCTATAAACATTGGTGTGCAAATGTCCGTTTGTGTCTTTGCCCTTATGTCCTCTGAGTAGATACATAGCAATGGTATTGCTGGGTCATATGGCGATTCTATATTTAGCTTCCTGAGGAACCGCCAAACTGCTTTCCACAGCGGTTGCACCATTTGACATTCCCACCAACAGTGAATAAGTGTGCCTCTTTCTCCACATCTTCTCCAGCACTTGTCATTTTCTGTTTTGTTGATAATGGCCATTCTGGTGGGTGTGAGATGATATCTCATTGTGGTTTTGATTTACATTTCCCTAGTAGCCAGGGAAGTTGAGCATCGTTTCACATGTCTTTTGGCCTTTTGTATTTCCTCTTTTGAGAAGTGTCTGTTCAAGTCTTTTTCCCATTTTGTAATTGGGTTGTCTGTCTTTTTTGTTGTTGAGTTGAATAATCTCTTTATATATTCTGGATACGAGACCTTTATCTGATATATTGTTTCCAAATACTGTCTCCCATTGTGTAGGTTGTCTTTTTACTTTCTTGATGAAGTTCTCTTATGCACAAAAGTGTTTAATTTTGAGGAGTGCCCATTTCTTTCTTTCTTTCTTCAATGCTCATGCTTTGGGTGTAAGGTCTAGAAAACCACCTCCTATTATAAGATTTATAAGATATTTCCCTACCTTTTCTTCTAAAAGTTTTATGGCTTTAGAGCTAACGTTTAGGTCTTTGATCCATTTTGGTTCATTTTTATATAGGATGTGAGATATGGATCCTCTTTTATTCTTTTACATGTGGATATCCAGTTCTCTAGGCACCACTTATTGAAGAGACTGTTCTGTCTCAGGTGAGTTGGCTTGACTGCCTTATCAAAGACCAATTGTCCATAGACAAGAGGGTCTATATTTGAACACTATTCCATTCCATTGGTCAGTATATCTATCTTTATGCCAGTACCATGCTGTTTTCACCACTGTAGCTTCATAATATGCTTTAAAGTCAGGTAGCGTGAGACCTCTGACTTCATTTTTCTTTCTCAGGATATTTTAGCTATTTGGGGCACCCTGCCCTTCCAGATAAATTTGGTTATTGGTTTTTCTATTTCTGAAAAGTAAGTTTTTGGGATAGTAATTGGTATTGCATTGAATCTGTAAATCAAGTTAGATAGAATTGACATCTTAACTACATTTAGTCTTCAAATCCATGAACACGGTATGCCCTTCCATTTATTTAAGTCTTCTGTGATTTCTTTTAGCAATTTCTTGTAGTTTTCTTTGAATATGTCTTTTGTATCTTTACTTAAATTTATTCCTAAATATTTTATTCTTTGGTTGCAATTGTTCACGGAATTTTTTTCTTGATTTCCCCCTCAGATTGTTCATTTCTAGTGTATAGAAACACTAGATTTTTGAGTGTTGATCTTGTAACTTGCCATTTTGCTGTACTCATTTATTAGAAATCTGGCTGTGGATTTTTCGGGATTTTCAACATATAGTATCATATCATGTGCAAACAGTGAGAGTTTTACTTCTTCCTTTCCAATTTTGATGCCCTGTATTTCTTTTTCTTGTCTAATTGCTCTGGCTGGAATTTCCAACACAATGTTGAATAACAATGGTGATACTGTACATCCCTGTCTTGTTCCTGATCTTAGGGGGAAAGTTTTCAGTTTTTCCCCATTGAGGATGATGTTAGCTGTGGGTTTTTCATATATTCCCTTTATCATGTTGAGGAAGTTCCCTTCTATTCCTGTCCTTTGAAGTGTTTTCAACAAGAAAGGGTGTTGAATTTTGTCAAATGCCTTTTCTGCATCAATCGAGATGATCATGTGGTTTTTCTGCTGACATGGTGTTTTTTGTTGATATGGTGTATTACATTAACTGATATTCTTATGTTGAACCATCCTTGCATACCTGGGATGAATCCTACTTGATCATGGTGTATAATGCTTTCAATGTGCTGCTGGATTCAATTTGCAAGAATTTTGTTGAGGATTTTTGCATGTATATTCATTAGAGAGATTGGCCTATAGCTTTCTTTTCTTGTAATATCTTTGTCTGGCTTTGGTATGTGGGTGATGTTGGCTTCACAGAATGAGTTAGGTAGCCTTCCTTCCTCTCCAAATTTTTTTGAAGAGTTAAGCAGGATTGGTACTAATTATTTCTTGAATGTTTGGTAGAATTCACATGTGAAGCCATCTGGTCCTGGACTTTTCCTTTTGGGGAGCTTCTTTTTTTTTGACCATTTGCTATTTCTTTATTGATGGGCATTTCCCATCGGAACACTCTGTTTCCGATGTTTTTGCACTGCACACCATAATAATAGTGCCGAATAAATATCTCTTCTACCTTAAGGTCTGATGCTTTTATTTCCATAGCACAGATTCGCTCGAGTGGCACTGCTGGGTGGAAAGGAACATGTATATTTAATTTAAGTAGCAACTACCATACCACTTCCCACAAAGCAATAACAATGTGCTCTTCCCATTAGCAGTAAACGAGAGCAGCCTTTCTGCACGTAGCCTTTAACAACGCTTGTGTCCGCCTGTTAGGATCTGGTGGATTTTAAGCTACAGGAGCTCTTGGGACTCCTCGGAGGAGGCTTAGGGGCTTCCTTATGGTGGGTGAAGGTGGCTTGAACGGCTGGCCCTTTCCTCCTTTCAGCTAAAGCTTCATCTTTTTCATTTCTTGTAGGGCCTTATTTTAAGGAAAGGGTCTGGGGTGAAGGTGTGTTTGGGAGCCCCTTTTCCAGGCTGTGGCTGCTGCAGAGGTGGCAGACATGTCCAAGATGAACATGTGGGATTGGCTGGACACAAGAGAAAGTGGGAGGAGGGAAGGAGTCTGGATGTTCCAGGCCTGATGCCTGGATGGCCCCGAGGCCCGTGGTCCTGGACAGACCTGAACAGGCAGTGAAGCCTGTGGAGGGCATAGGGTGAGGGGAGGTGTTCCTCCCCGGGCACCTCCCACAGCAGTGCCCACTGGAGTCAGAAGAGAGGTTGCCTGCTGGGGCTCTTTTCCCTTCCTTGGAGGAGTGGTGCCACAGGGCAGCAGGGAGCAGAGAAAGGAAAATCTTGTTAAGCACCCTGGAATGTCCAAGCAGATCTTCCTCTGTTCTCCCAGTGCCCAGCTCCCTCACCTGAGCGCTGCCAACCTGGGACACAACTCAGCCCTCTGCTGGGAGGAAGTCAGAAAGGTGGGGAGGATGCTGAGGAACGCTGCCCTTTCTGCCCTGGCATTCAGACGTGCTTCGGCCTCCAAGCTCAGTAAGGCATGGGGTGGGGCAGAATTAATCCATTCTGCCCAGTGGCTACCTCTCAGTGGACGCCTCCTCTTCCTCTGTGGTTCTTCAAGTTCCCAAGCTCCCCGTGGCCACTCCTCTCCCTTGAGACACCACCCTCTACTTAGATAAAACAGATCCCTTCAGAACGCTGATGGGATCTGCCCTAGGCCAGGCGGTGCTCCAGAGTGGAAGTGGGGTTACAGACTTTGGGAAGCTTCTTAATGACTGATTCAATTTCGTGACTTGTGATTGGTTTGTTGAGGTCGTTTATTTCTTCTCAAGTCAATGTTGGTTGTTCATGCCTTTCTAGGAAGTTGTCCATTTCATCTACATTGTCTAGTTTTATTAGCATAAAGTTGTTAATAGAATCCTCTCATTACCTTCTTTATTTCGGTGGGGTCAGCGGTCATGTCTCCTCTTTCATTTCTGATTTTATTTATTTGCATCATCTCTCTTCTTCTTTTTGTCAACCTTGCTAAGGGTTCATCAATCTTACTGATTTTTCTCATAGAACCAACTTCTGGTTTTGGTGATTTTCTCGATTGTTTTCATGTTCTCAATTTCATTTATTTCTGCTCTAATCTTCATTATTTCTTTCCTTTTGCTTGCTTTGGGGTTAGTTTGCTGTTCTTTTTCTAGTTCTTCCAAGTGGGCAGTTAATTCTTGATTTTTCCTCTTTCTTCTTTTTTGATATAGGCATTTAGGGCAAAAAATTTCCCTCTTAGCACTGCCTTTGCTGCATCTCATAAATTTTGATATGTTGTGTTTTCATTTTCATTTGCCTTGAGATATTTACTGATTTCTCTCATAATTTCTTCCGTGACCCACTGGTTGTTTAAGAGTATGTTGTTAAGCCTCCATATACTTGTGAATTTTCTGGCACTCTGCCTATTATTGATTTCCAATTTGATTCCTTTATGATCTGAGGAAGTGTTTTGTATGATTTCAATCTTTTTTTTAAATTTTTTATTAATAAAAAAAAATTACAAGAAACACAAACATTCCCAACACATACACTCAGCAATTCACAATATCATCACATAGTTGCATATTCATCATCATGATCATTTCCCAGAACATTAGCATCAATTCAGAAAAAGAAATAAAAAGGCAACAGAAAAATATAACAAATGGAAAAAAAAAAATTTTTACAGGCCATACCCCTTACTGATCCCTTTCATTGATCACTAGCATTTCAAACTAAATCTATTTTAACATTTGCTCTATTATTTATTTTTATTCCATATGTTCCTCTCATCTGTTGACAAGGTAGATAAAAGGAGCATCAGACACAAGGTTTTCACAATCACACAGTCACATTGTGAAAGCTATATCATTATACAATTATCATCAAGAAACATGGCTACTGGAACACAGCTTGACATTTTCAGGCAGTTCCCTCCAGCCTCTCCATTACATCTTGGATAACAAGGTGATATCTACTTAATGCATAAGAATAACCTCCAGGATAACCTCTTGACTCTGTTTGGAATCTCTCAGCCATTGACACTTTGTCTCATTTCACTCTTTCCCCTTTTGGTCGAG